>VWPU01008182.1:57045-120806 GCA_013398955.1 Callaeas wilsoni | reverse complement strand
ATATATATATATTATGGTAGAGGAAACTAAATCTTAAAATCTTCTGGTTTGAGCTTTGGTGTAGCAAGGCTACATAGCCAGCAGTCTGTCAGTGTTGTGCTACTTGTTGCATTGCTTGAATGAAATTATTTTGATGCAGAACTGAGTTTGGAGCTAAAAAAGACAGTCTCTGGCTGGCAGGAGGCAGTTCCTGGAGGAAAAATGAAAGGGAGAAACACAATTATAATTCAAAATTGTCTTGATTAGTTGCATAAGTGATTTGAAATCAGTGAGATGAAATTTAGTAAATTCAGGTGCTCTGTACATGGGGGGAGATGTGTGTTTGTAGGCAGGCAGGAAGCATTAAAAATACAACATGTTGAGTTACTGACTGGATGATGATCTTATAATGGATCACTAACTAAATAAGGATCTGCAAAAGAGGGGTAAATCTAATTCTGGAATTTATGAACAAGAAGATGAGGCATAGGAAGCAGAAGGTGAGGCCACAGGTGAAGTAGAAGGTCGGGTTCTGTACACCATGATTTAAAAAAGAAGGCTGCAGGAGATCCATAAAAAATTATTAGATATTTAAAGATCAAAGAGCATGATCTTCAGGTGATATAAATCCCTTCAGGCTCAAACTCTCCCAAAGAACTGAACTGATTCACACCAGCTGAGGAGCTGATTAAATGACTTATTTTTTAAATTTTCTTTCTAATCTAACCTTAACAGTAGCAATTTACATTAAGTTCTAAACGACATCAGGTTTCCCCCAGGGCTTAGAGGAAAGAATTATCTGAGTGTCAAAATTTAACTCTCTTTCTCTTCTTTCATTTTTATTTTAAACTGTACTGTAGATTTTTTTTTCACTTTCTATTTTAGCATTATTTAAAAATGAACACAATTAAAATGGAAAAAGGAAGTACTTTTTAAATACAAGACACAATTAACCTCTGAACCCTATGGTCTCTTGATATCATTGCTGCCAGAAGCTTAATAGGATCAAAAAAAAGGGTAATAGATAATGAGAAAATCTCCTGATGTATCAGAGGAGATTAAAATAAAAGAAGACAGTAGGAGGAAAAGATGTACAAAAAGCTATGCACATCAAGAAAGAAGGCAGCCTTCGTATATCTGGATGGAAGAAGCTGGTTTCTCAAAGCTCGAGTTGTCCTGTGGCTGCCCTTAGTGGGCTTGTCTGTCTTTGAAAGATCTCCTGCTAACCCTTGTCAGATGGAGGATATCGAAGCAGAGGGACTCAGCTCTCAGTGAATCTGGCAATGGTGCTTTTTCCTAATTTGAATTCTGTGCTCCTGCAGCTAACCCCTGTAAAGGTGACTTGAAAGGGCTATTTAAAAAACCAGCAAAGGCAAGCTTCTGTTTTTGTCTGTGTATTCATGTCTGTCTGCTGAACATGGTCTGTTGTTTCCACATTCTTTATGTAGCTATGTGTTTATTTCCCTTAGAGGCTGAATTGAGGAAGGTTTTCTCCAAGGTTTGATCTAGGAAAAGGTGGACATCAATAAAGAAAAACAACAAAAGAAGAATGAAAAAGCATTGCTTGGGTACTTAGGTACAAAATTATAAATGACAAAGCCCAGCTACAGCTAAAACCAGCAGAGAACATTAAAGATGGTAAGAATAGATTCAAAAATTATGCCAGCTACTGATGGAAACTTAGGAAAAGAAGTGTTGGTGAACAAGAGCCTAATGATAGACAGTGGGGAGAAAACTGAAATTCTCAAGACCTTTTTTCCTCACTGTTCACAGGCAAACTTGCTCCCAGGCTTCTCCATGTACTGCCACAGTTTGCTTAAGGAGATGGCAACCAAGAGGGGGGAGCAACAGGTTAGAGACTGCTCAGAAAGGCTGATTTTCTAGAAATCTGTGCAGGGTTTTGGGATTCACCTGAGGGTGCTGGTGTGGTGACTATGAGGCTGCTGTCTGTCATTTATCAAAACTCAGTCAGGGAAAACAAGATAGTCGGGGAAACAAGATTGGGAACCGCTGCCCTGCATTTGTAATGGATGGCTTTCTCAGCAAGGTTGTGTGCTAGTCTGCTTGTGCGGCTCCTCAACGGAGCTGATTTAATACCATGATTAAATTTTTGTAGTTTTTTGCCCCCAAGCCCACATGTTGCTCTCTGGAATTGCCAGTGACTCATATCTAATAGCTTAATGCTGTTGGAGCAACATTCTAGTGACAAGATATGTAAGCTTCAGCTGATTTGTCCTAGGAAATGTTATCTTCTGAAGGGAGAGACTAGTTTTTCACCCTTACTGGTTCTTTTCAGTGATCCTCCTTAGCTCCTTCCTTGGAATAAACAAATTATTTAAGAATTAAATACACGAAAGTGGAATGCTGAGAAGATATTTTACTCCTGCACTTTTTAAGGTGCAAGGTAAACATCATGTGTGGGATGTTTCTGATGTAACCTCAGCTTTACAGAAGTGAGAAGCAGTAAACTGAGTTGGATTTTTTGGTTGAATGTATAGATCCTATGCACATTTTAAAACTTTTTGTAGCTTCTTTCATACTTTCTAACCTGGAAAGAATTTCCAAGCCACTTGAACAGCATCACAAAATATTTTTGAATCATCTTGCAATTATTTGAACAATATGTTCATGCATCTTCTAGGTTATGTGAAAATCATGTCTGTCAAAACCCTGCCTTTTGGAATTTCCTCCTTTCATGTGTGACTGAGCCAAAAAAACCCGTGATTTCAATGGTTTATGCTAATAGAGGAGCTGGCCTAATCTATTTTGTTATACACAGAGCAGAGTCTGTGTGTCATTTATGCTGTAGTCTTTCCTTTAAAGCTCTTTGCAAATAAATGCCCCAAGACAGGGAAAAGAATGGGTTGAGCTGAAGGGAACCGTCTGTTTCAATCTCGAGTGTTACTTTAACGGTTTAAAAACTTCATAAATGTCACACTTTTCTTTTTGTGGTCCTTAGCTCAATGGGAGATGTCATCAGATGACAATGAGCTTCAAGCTGGTTTCCTATTACTTTTGACAGGTTGTTCATTAAGCTATAATAAATTGATAGAACCAAGGGCTGTAAAAGGTCTGTGACTTTCTTCCAAAGATGTACTCTGTCTTGATTTGAAGGTCTTGGTGCTTCATCACTCTTGCAGTTGAAAATTAGTTGAGTTTCCAATTTGAATGTGTTTACCTTGACCTGTATTCCCCTGCTTCCTGGTTTTCCTGAAATGACTTGGCATCCTTGTAGGTCTCTTTTTGAAAAGGTAGGCAATATGACTTTAATTTGTTCATGTTTGTCTCTTCAGTTTTGTGCCATGACTTTCCAAATGTGGGAACCAGAACTGGAAGCATCATTTCCATTTCAGTGCTTTTAAAAAATGCACTGAAGTTTTCCCAGGTTCATATACTGAAGGAATATAATAACCTTCCTTGTGTCTTTATAGCATTGAGACTAATGCTAAGATAATTCTGTTTATCATTTGTTTGTCCATTTTAACTCTAGATTCATTTTAAGTTGCTGCTTTGCCAATATACCCTTCACTCTGTAGGTATGATTTGCACTTTTCTTTCTATGAGTATAATGTGAATGTGATTTTATTAAAATATTTTGTGGGCTTAATTATTTCATCTGCTGAATTACTTGAGATCATTCTATATAACTCTTCCATCTTTGCTCTTTATCATCCCACCTATTTTTGTCAGCTGTAATTGTTCTAAGATTGCATTAGCCTTATTTCAAAGTCGTTTATGAAAATGTTATATATTCCAAAATCCAGTGCCAACCCTGAGGGATCATATTAAAATTACTTGAGTTCCATGGTGTTTTCCATTTCATGACTATTTCTAGGGGTTCGTGGGCCACTTTTTACTTCAATTATTATATGCTTTAGTAATAAAGCCTAGTGTTAATTTTTAGATCAGTTAATGAAATGGTTATCCATAAGTCAAATGCCTTATAAAACTCTAAATATATCCTCATGGATATCTTTTTTAAAAGAAAATTTTGACTTCATCAAATAATTAAATAAGATTTGGTCCATAAGGTCTGCTTTCTATAAAATCATCATCCCTGGCTGTAATTATATACCAGCATTTTATTTTAATTGATAAACTGATAGCGGATTTAATTGAGAATTTGTCCGTGTTACATTAACTGGCTTGTAGTCATGCTGACTGTCTTACCTGCTTTTCTTGAAGGTATGGGCACCAATTAACAATCTTCTGGATTTGTTAAAAATATACAGCAGAGGCAGTTACGTCGTTAGGAAGATGTAGCCTGTCACTGAAGTGTAAGAAAAATTTTGAGCATGTTGTCAAAATATTTTATCATTGAAAAAGGCTAATCTAGAGAAATTATTTTTGTCACATGAGACCTTTTTTGCTTTAATACTGTTTTCAACGGAAGAAAAATTAAATTAAGTACTATTAGTTAATAGTTAATGTGTTTGCTTAATATGAGCTTAACCAAAGCATCTCCTCCTTTCAATGAAATCCTTTGTCTTGTGTAAATAAAGCAAATGAAATATAATTTACACCAAATCACTAGTTAAAGCACCATGACAGGAAGCAGAAGGATGATATAATTATTGATTTTGTCCACATTTTCATGCCTCTTAGAAGTCAAATCAACCTGCATATGATTGAAATTCAGAGCATGGGTCCTTGGTTCAAGGACAGATTGAGCATCTGGTAAGAGTGGCCACCTCATTCTTTGTATTGGCAGAAAATAAAGCTGAATCTACTTTAACCAGAAAGAGGCAGGGAAATTCGACAGCTTATGGCCGAGAAGAAAGATACAGAAGGGAGGCATTGTCAGACGTGGCTGAGAGGCAGCCTGGAACTGAGCTTAAATGCACAGTCCCCAGAGACAGCTGTAATCCAGCTGCAGCTGCCACACAGGTGAAGGAATTATCTAAACCAAGAGATTTGGTGCCTTATCAAGATAAAAAAGAGCAGCAATGGGAAATTCTTAAACAATCACAAGAAGAGGCAAGGGAAGAGCATGGCAGAAGCGTGCATGGTGAAGATGAACCCAGAGCTCTTGCAGATCTGGAAAGGGAAAATGATACTTTGGGTAGAGTATGAATCACAGGTTTCATTTTGCGGTAACACTAAATTAATCTGGTTAAAATTCTTGATGGAAGCTTCCCAGCAGGAAGAGAAACAACCATAATCAGGTCACCTGTGTTCACCAGAACGAGGACACAGCTCTGATGGTGGTAGGCTGTGTTCTTTGAATGCCAGGATATGGACACTTGTATGTAGCTGTCATGTTGGCATCAGGAAATGGTGTTCTCCAAGACAGAGAGCCCACAGCAGCCCAGTCCTAAGAAGAACCCACAGCAGAGAAGAAGGAATGATCAAAGTCTGTGCTATGTAATTCCACTGTACATTTCCTTTATTGTCGGTGTTGATCTGTGTTTCAGGAACAAGCAGACATATTTGTGTATGCCAGTAATTATGATGTTTATGATGATAAATTCTTCAAGAACAATCTTGTTCAACTTGAGAAATACATATGGCTTTTCATGTTTTGTTAAAATATCCTGTTTCATCATATGCACCTATTTACTCTCTTTCTGGAACAATGTGGTAAAGAAGCAATCCTCAGAACTGTTGTGACAGTAGGGGGGTACCTTAATTTATTGCCGGGCGAGGTTGGCAGATAACTGCCTCTTCAAAGGGAGCAAGGGGAAAACAGGAAAGGATGTGCATTTGGATGCTTCCAGAGCTAATCTTCTAAAACTTGAAGCATCAAAGCAATTAAACTCACTTCTGTATTGTTTGATCATAATTGAAATAACTGTGAAATAATTAAAAGGGACATATTTTTTTCAACCTAAAGCATTGATAATACAGTACTTAAAAAAGGAAAGGGCATGAAGCAGAGGACATGAGCAGCAGTATCAGAGTCAGAACAAGGTATTTTTTCTCAGAATTTTCTTCTATTTTCTCTACACTGCTTATTAGAAAGCAATGAATATGTTATAAGGGTTATCATGGTATCCGTGTGCATTATTACTTTCTGAATGTTTGATTTTATTTAATTGCCATCAAATGGCATTGAATCTAGAACTGCCTCAGAGTTAATTGTGCAGAGTGAGATGATAGGATATCACAAATACCTAGCAAGGTCAAATACACCCACAATTTAAAAGATCAGTACAGCTCTGTGAGCAGATTCTAGTTTACATTTTTGTACTATTATTTCATTGCAAAATGAGCCCATATACTCTATTATGTTTACCTAATTAACAACAGGAGAAAAAAGTCAGCACTATGCAATATACTTGTGCAACTAAGGTAGTGGAAAAAGAAGAAAAGTAATCTTTGTCTCTAATTTACTTTAAGCCAAAATTTATTTTGTTTCCTTTTGTTTTCAGCTTGCATTGTGAATTCAAATGACAACACAAATCATGCAGAAACAATAAACTTCATGAATCAGAACTCTAAAATAATATTTTGAAGTCATATATGAAGTTTCAAACAAACATTTGAAACTAATTTTCTTTTGTGCTCTTAGTTCTGCCTTACCAGTTTGGGATACAAGACAGAGGCCCTTTGAAGTCCATTTCAAAATAAGATTTGCAGTGCTTAGTTTGGTATCTAAGAGTCATAGGCTTTGATAGAAGACCCAGCTTCAACAAATGACATTTGATTCACTAAATAAATGATGTGCTTTCATTATTTACAGAACTTCTGTCCTTAAATTCTTTGAACATGTGTGCTGATAAATTTAATGTATTACTCCCTAGAAGCTCTGGATATTCTTATGTAATGAAATAATTTCAGCAGACGGTTAGTGTATAACCCCAGAATTCCAGTGGATGTCAGCAAGATATGCTTGACTAGGTTTATCCTTGGCTTAGACCCACTGAATCAGATCTAGCCAGGTAAGAAATGGGTCTGTATACTCTACCCAGTTCTGACATCCCTCTCAACAGTTTATCTGTGTCCAGGATTCTTATGCAGTACCAGAAATATTTTGAGTCATTGTTATATTGCAAATTGAGTTAATTTTTTCACTGGAAGTTATTATTTTATGTGTTCCTCTTCAAGGACATGTACTTTTATGCTGCATTTTTTACAAATAAAAAGGAACTCTGCAATGTTAATGATATTTGCAGATAACGTGAAATTTGAAAGAGGCAGAGTGATAGTCAAACAGGAAAATGAGAGCAATTCAGAATGCCTGCAGAAGACAGAAAAGAGTTGATTCTATACGGTCAAATGCAAGAGGAAAACCAAATAGACCAAACAATGGAAAACACAGTGGTAGGGAGAAATTTTATACTAAACACTGAATGGCAGACTAACACATTCCATTATTTTTTGATTAAATTTCTCTAATGGTTTTTGTATCAGAACTCATCCAAATTCAAAATAGTAGAGAAATTATCCTCACAACACATTGTGTTATAAGACCATGGCATTACTCTATAGATCTTACAGCTGAGAAGCTGGTACACATGTAGATGTAGTCTTCATAGAGCAGACCATTCTCAAGAGAAGCAATTTTCTGGCTTAAACCAGACAATCTCTTCCAAGAGGCATTCATCAAACGAGGCCATGGCCGTTGTTCCAGACTGAAGCCAGACAGGTCTTCTTTGGCACATCAGGAAAAGAAGTTGTGTTACTTTAGAGCTGATACAAATTTTAACACTAGAACTGCTCAGTCTCGCTTAAAAAAGAAAAAAAAGAAAAATAAACAGCAGTTTACACTAAATTATGGGCAGAAAGGCCTTTTTATATGTCTTCACTAGTAAAATGTAAGGCTATTTACCCTTGGATAGAGAAGATATGCCTGCTTTTTTTGTGAGTTTCTGGGACCAGAAAACTTTGAGTTTTAGTTCTGGACATGACAATATCAGAAATAGGCAGACTGTTTTACAGTAACTAAAGAAAAAAAAAAGTTCTGGAATTAGGATAAGAGATGAAAAATATTTATGCTAAGAATACTTTGTGATAATTAGCACTGAAATTAAAGATATGTTCCAAATTCTTAACACCCAGCATCTCCTATGCAACGTTGGTTTATTTGTGTCAAATAGCACTCTATTGCTACTGTTATTCAGTTTCAGTAGAAGGCCTTAGCCTTCCAGGTAGCCAAGATTTCTGCTGCAAAGTTTGCAGGAAAAGGCATTTACCCATGGAAGAGACAGTGGCTCTTTGTTTAGAGCACTTTTTGGGTTCATGGATGTGACCTGACCTGGTATGCTCAGTCTGCAGCAGAAACTTGAATTGAAATTTTCTTTGTCTAATAAGTGGAGTGTCTGAGTCATCTGTCTACAGGTAATCTTTCAGTCCTTCTTCTTGGTATTTTTCTACTTTATATTAAAAATGTACAGTTAATTTTCAATATTGTTTTACCTCCAAGGAATTAGAAAGGAAATCATCTGCTGTTCTTTTTTCTTCCACAAGATCTAAATTTGATTTGCTCTATTTTAGATCTACTTGTAAGAAATCTCACCAAAAAATGTTTAAAACAAAAAAAATATAAAAGACCTGACTGCTGATTAATATTTTAATATTCATTTCCACTTTCTTCTGCTTCCTGGGACCATTTTGTCACTGCAGAGGACAGGCTCTACTCCTTACCTGATATGCCACGCTCTCCCTTGCTCCCTCCTCTTTCCAAGAGCATTGAGCTGAACTTCAGCCCATGGTTTAGGACTGGACTATTACTATACCTCATAGTGATATGCAGAGAAATGTGTGAAATGGGCAGTGTTGTGCCCCCAGGCACTGCTCAGGAAGACAAATTGCACTATCCCACTGCTTGCATTGTGCAGGGACAGTGATTATTGTGTTTGCTTTTTCAGTCAGCATTTCAAAATCTTTTGTTGCTTTAAAGACAGGCAAAGGAATGGGATAAAAATCTTTGCCAGATGGCAGCCTCACAGATAAGAAGGTGCTGCCTTTTCTCACTCTGTGATTTGTTGAAGCTTCCTACTCTTGCTGTTTTAATTTGTTGGCATGTTCCCAGTGAACCTGTTTTCCCCATATGTGAATATTTGTTTTTTCTAATCCAAGGTAACACTGCTGGCAAATGTCCTTGAATGTAAAGTGCTCCTTTCTTTTTCTCTTGTGATCAATAGTACTTTTTTTTTTCCTATCAAACATATCTTTATATGCAGTCCAACAAAAGGACAAACATAAAAGCATCATGATATTTGACCACTTTTTTCTTGTGTGTAAGAAGATGCTCAAGGATTTTTCTTTGCATCTAAGGCAAATGGTAAGTTTAGGTCACATCTCTTGGGTTTCCAAGACCTCAAGATAATGTATTCCTATATTCCTGAGATTAATTTTTTCCCTTTTTTTCGACATAACTTGGCTATTGCCGCGTGTTGAGTATGCATCACAGTGTGCAGTCTGCCTATTTATACAAATAAAGGGAAAATAAACTGAAGTTTATCCCATTATACATAGAATGAGGGAAAACACAGAGAAAGTAAACACTAGTTTGCCGCAGGTATTTTATCTTTTGCAGAACTGAACTTCTAGATCACCTCTTACCTAGTAAAGAAGGATTGGTACAGTGAAAAATACTCAAGGAGAGGCAGGCTGGCTGTGCTTGTTTTAGGAAACAAGTATACGAGGGCCTTGATAGTGGCTTTGATGGAAAATGACATGGCACCATTTGCATCCAGCTTTTCCCCCTCCCCAGAGTGGCCTCACCTATTTCACAACCTGGACATTTTCTGGGAGATTTGTAGTTAGCATAGGACAAAGCTGCACTAGAGAACCAAAAGGTTTAGCTGTATCAGCAATTGTGACAAACTTGGTCTGGCTTTTATTTTTTTATTGTTATGGATGTAGCCTCAAACCCAACTGAATTGACTTAGACCAGATGGAGTGTGGTTTAAAAGCACTTAAGGTGTCCAGACAGAAACCAATAGATTCATTCACATTTTAACTTGGCTAGATTCCTGCTTAAGTTCTTCTGCTGAAGTCTTGTTTCTCCTTCCATAAGGAGAAAAGGTCTCTTAGAACAGCTATTAACCCTCCCCTTGGGGAAATTCCCAGAAGTGTAAGGCTGGGTCCAGCTTCTTCCTGGATTGACTAATTTGAAAGAAATATTTGAACCCACATCTGCTTCCAATTCGGAGAAAGGAGATGAAGAGTTCTTTGTCTGAAGGTCATGGTTTGGAGCCGTTCTACTTTGTATTAAACAATCATCCAATGACATGAAAGGGTGAGAAAATAAGAGAACAGACATATAGTATCTGCAAACAGAGTGGTGAGCCTGCGTAGTGATGGATCTGCAGCTGATACACGGTGACTGATCCTGTCTGTGTTTGCAGTCATTTGTGATATATAGCAAATCAATAATAAAGATGATTTGTACTCCTCCTTTTGCTGAAGCACCATCCTAAAAGATGTGAGTTTGGGAGCTTACAACTGAGTGATTGTGGAACTGGTTGTCAACATGAATGTTCGTCTCTTGTTCAGTAGAAATGGATGTGGGAAATGGAACCGTTGCTGAAGCCGTGCCGTATTGATACTGGTCTCTTGTGATCAGGAGCTTATTTTGCTGGGTCACTGTGCACATCTGTCTGAATCTTCATCCAGAGAAATATATATATTTATATATATAAAACTCCATGTTGTATATATAAATAATCATGGAATAGTTTTTTCCGACTTCCCACGCCTCAGCACATTAACCGATATTTCTAAAAAGATTATTTCTTTTGTTTCATTTAAACAGCTTCTGCAGACATTTAGTGTGGAGAAAATAAAGAGGTTGAGAGATGTGTTTTCTTTTTCTCATTAATTCTGTTAGACACATAAGGGCTGTAGAGTAATTAACATATTGATTTAGAGTAAATATAAATTAGCCTCATAATTTCTCACGTGAAAGCTCAGGGAATAAAAGCTTGATAACAGTGCTAGAAAAATGTTTTGATTTTCCATGGATGTAAATTTTATGGTCAAGGAATGGGAAAGAAAGGAGGGTTATACATCAAGCACTGACATTCTCTTTCATCTAATAGATTTCATCTTTCCAGCTTTCAGCATCAAGAGCTAAAGGCAGACCCTAATGACTGTGATTAAGATGTGCCCTCTTACATCAGGGCTGAACGTTATGCCTGTTTATTTGAAGGGGAATAATAAAAACCACATACCTGTATTTTACTTGGCTAGCGCTCTCCTAGTATTAACCAACATACTGCAGAAAAGTTATGGGATAATGAAATTTTATATGAGGACTTTTAACCATAAAACGAGTGTAAATTACTGAAAATTTATGGGCCATTTATTCAACTACTGTAGTGTTATTCTGGCTAGATCAAACATTTGGCTAGTGGACTAGAATTATTTTTTTAGATGAAAGAAATCAATAAGAAATAGTGTTGTCCTCAGACCTGTAGTCAGCATGACCTCTGTCTCTTGTAGATTCTTCTGTTCAGCTATAAAAGAGTCATGGGGCTAAGTTCTGAGCCTACAGAAAATCTATTTGCCTCAGTGCAATCAAGAAGGAACAGTAATATTTTACTAGCGTATTCAATCGCCATGTGTTAATTGAAATGAGACTTAAAGGGACCTATACTTGGAAGATTAGATCATAAAGCCTGATGTCTAAATACTTAAATATTTAAAACATCTCAGTCAAAGCTGCAGTTAGGATGAGGTTCTCCTGGGGAAAAAAATGCTCAGCCTGGGTCATTGGTGATTGCCAGATCTAAGTATCTTTTCAAGATGTAAGTCTGAGAATGTAACAGTGTTAACATCTTTTGATCAGAATTTAAGAGGGACAAAGTGAGTTCAAACTAAAGAACTGTCTAGAAGACAGTTCTAAAGAACTTACTGTGGTTCTAATGGATTCTTGGGGAAGCAGAGCAATAAACAAGGCATGTATTTCCCTGTTCTGTCTTGCATCTTGCACATGTCTTAACATGTCCCAAAGCCATGTGTTTCTAGCAGTTAGTATCTTTATCTGCTAGCTGTAGTGGATACAGAGCTTATGGAGATTACAAACTCCTTTGTGTGGATTTAAAGCAAAAAAACCCAACACAATCTTCGTTTCTGTTTGTCTTCCTTCAAGGAAAGATACTGTATTTCTTTTCTCGCTTCACTCTCTCAGCACCTGCCACCTTCCTCATTAGATATTCAGGTGAAGTGATGGGAAAGGCTTCGGCTTAGATCTTCCTGCTTCCTTCTGCCAGGAAGAAATGCACTGAATCACGTCCCAGATTGGGTTGAATTTGAATATCACCCGTAACAGACAGATGAGCGGAGCCTTATCGCAACATGTACTCCTGGCTGGGGTGGTGATGAGGTGATGGGACTATGACAGTGAATCTTCTGGGACTGCATTATCCAGGTGCAGAGCATCCATGTGTCCTAAGTGCTGAAGTGTGATGGAATGAAAACTCGAGAGGGAATTTGTATTGCAGATTGTGTAAACTGGCAATTCCGAGGCCATAAAAAATAAAATTATCTATGGTACAGCACTTGGAGACTTAAACTCTAGGGTACAGCTTGTGCCTATCCACTCTGAAACTTGTCATGTACTTCAGAGAGTCAAAAAAGTGAATGTGCTCCAGTGCCTGCAGATGCAGTCACATAAATCTCTGCCCTCATAGACAAAACTGTAGTCCTGCAGTCCAAGCTGAAGCCATATATTTAAAATAAGGGAAGGTGCTCTTCCTGTCCTAGCTTTTTGCCTGATACACTTCAGTGAAGTTAAATACAGCTCTGTAGCCAAATGAAATAAATTTTTGGTGAGAGTGAATAAGGATATATGGAGAGAAAAATATTTTTATTTGTCTATTCAAGTCTTGTATAAACTCTCCTAAAAATCAAATTTGATTAAATATCAAAGCCAATTCACTTGGGATCAGCAGCTCTACATTTTGAAGGAAGTTCATGTCAGGATAAACCTCCTTTCAAAATATTGTTACAAGCCTAGTACAAAGGTTCAAGTTGATTCCCCTTCTCCTGGGCTTATGCCAGCTTGAATGAACAGGACCTGGTGGCTGCTCTCTAACTATTCCCAGGCAGTCTTTCCTAGCAGGGAAATACTGTGAAAATGTCACAGGTAATCATAATATTTAAAATCACTGGCACTATTAAACATGCAGCATTTATTAAGGAACATTAAAGAATGGCAGTAAATGGGTTTTGTGCAGTTTGAGATCTGGCTGTAGCAGAAACAAAATATTTATCACATCAAGAGCTTTTAATGACTGAATATATACTAGAAGTAAACATGCCTTATGCAAATAATTTGTTGGTTAGATATGAAAGCTGGGGCTAGCTTTAGGTCTGTTCGCTGCTAGAGATCAGGGCCTTTCAGTGCTTCTTTGCCTTTTCCTTTACACTCAGACTCTTATCCAGACTGTTTTCCCAAGGTCTGCCAGAGCAGCCCTCGTCTGTGCGCTTGTAAACGGCCTTTTGTGCGTCTTTTCCGCTGCATTCCTCCCCAGACAGTAAGGCAGTGCAAATGTTGTTGATGCCATGTTGTGTGAAGGTGGCTCTCCAAGCCCATCCTGTTGGGCACAGGATGAAGCGCAGTGGCAAACTGGCTGCCCTGATGGTGCTGGCTCCTTCTCGCTTCTACCCACTGCCGAGGGGCCGAAAAGCAGCTCGGAGCATGTTGCTAAGAGCAGTTTTCTCTTGCTTCACAAGAAGCTAGTGAAAATGGGTAGCCAGGTTCATTAAACTGGACAGTGGTTCTAGGGATTCACCAGGGTTAATTGCTGTTTAGAGTGATCCCTTTTGTAAGGAGAGGGGAGCAGTAAATGCTTTGAAGGGAGGGTTCTGCAGTCTGGTTAAGCTGTCTGCTACGGGATGAAAGGGAATGTATTCCAGAAGTGCCTGATTTTCTCCATTAGCTCTGAATGAATCGTGTGGTGCCTGGCTCAGGTGTTGCTGTATCACAGGGGACAGCAGACCCTGCCTCTACAGCTTCTTTAGAGAAACAGCTAATACAGATTTCCTTCCCTGTAGGTACACTTACAGAATAGGAATGGAAGCTAAAAATCACTTAGGACAGAAGTGAGTGATGTTCTCATGCAATGAAAATGCTTTCAAAGTCCTCTACACACTCACCAATATCCAGAGCACATCTATTCAGTTTGTGTAAACAAAAGGACTGAATCCAGCAAAAATTAGTCATAACACTATTTTGTTTCTTGATATGAATTCCATAAAAGTCACAGCAGTTTTAGAATCTAAACACTGTTTTTATTAAAATACAGTTTTAAACCCACTGATGCATCATTAATTCCTGCACAGGGTAAGCATTTCGTCATGAGACATCGTAGAAAAAGGGTTACTAATTTTTGCAAGTTAAAGCAAGCTACCCACTAATGTGATCTGTGACTAGACCACAATTCATTTTGGGTTAGGAGATAGTACTGAGATCCATTTTTCAGGATCTACCTGTATTTTTCCATGCAGCAGCGAGCATGCCTTTTTGAATAGCCTTTTTCTTTTAGCAACTCAAAACACATTAAGGAACCATCCAGCTTCATTTTGAGCTGAAGTGAGAAGTGAGAAGTGCTTCATTTTTTCTTTTCTCTAGCATAAATATTTGTAGAAAGTTTTGTTCCTTGCATATTATAAATACTGATCAAGTGTTTATACGTCTGAAAATCCTACAAATAAAGGTCTCAAAGGAATATAATATAGGAATTATGCACTTACTGATTATTATCTCTGTGTGATTTTTCAAGCTAATATCTAGAAACAGGTTAGTTTGTTACACAGGCTGTTAATAATGCATAGTTTTCTTGGCATTTTATAGATATGTGTGTGAATATTTATATGTGTGTGTAGGTATGGGTAGTTTACTTAGAAATGCATTGTAAATTAGTTATTCTTAACTTCCCTGTAGCTACTGGCTGACTTTCAAGCAATCACAGGACAATCCATCATAAAAATTCTTGACTTTTATTCTGATTATAGGAACATTGATGCCATTTGAATACATTTGCTGTATGCATTATGCATACAGATGTATGCATATTATGAAATTCATTTATCTATTTTCTCATGATATTTTTTGCATGCTAGTCCAAGTTTCTGTAAGCAGCTTTTCAAGGGCAAGTTTTGAGCACTCAAATGAAATTAATCTGATTTTATCTTTTTATTTGTGTTGAGCAGAGACAAAGGTATTTCCTGTGTGCCTTGTGAGATGGCTTTTTAGCAGACTAAATGTTGACCAGTGTTAGGCTATTACAGCTGTCCAGAAACAAAGTCAAGTTATTTTCAGCGCTGGGGCCCTTCTGCCACAGCTGGTGTGAAGTTTGTGCGTGGGCTGCTCTCAGAGAACAAGGAGCCCCTCTCCCTCTGGGGCTTTGCTAAGGCCTGGAGAAACCAATATGGATATTGAAATGAAAGCATAGACATCGCTTCCCTTCCACCCCTCCGGCAAGAAAACATGAAGCACAAAGAGTTTGCATTCTGCACCTCTTACAGGGAGTTTACGCAAGCACAAATTTTCTGTAAAATTCTATTTTCTGCAGTGGAAGGTTCTGACACGTGGTTGCTTATATTAGTACGCTGCCGCGCTGGCTGGGCCAGGAGAGCTGCAGCTTGTCCAGAGGTGCCCAACACGAGAGGAGGACACTCTGTGGCACTGTGTGCCTCGCTGGCAGCTCCCTCGCCCGTGCGGTGGAAGGCACGGAGCCACGCGTGCCCGGGACTTAGGGATTGCCCAAGCGTAGCCAGAAATTAATGAGTGAGGCGGCTCCTTCGGTCGGTATTCCAAGGGTTTATTGGAGAAACTCCCTCGAAGGGGACCGGACACAAAGAGGGGATGAACTTCTGACCAGGGTGCCCTTTAAAGGGGTACAGAGAAGGAGGCGAGGATGACATAGCAATGACCGACAGGAAGAAGGGAAGGGCAGGACAGACCTGGTTACCTTTCCTTAGGAGATACAAGGGTTGTCTGTCCATTGTCAATCAGACAGACCGAGCCCTCATCAGGTCACAGGAAGTCAATGGGAGAAGCCATCCTCACAGAGGGGCATTTAACCTTTGGAGCCAGCCCACCAAGCCTCTTTATCTGGGCTATGTGGCCCCCTGAGCATTACTCTGGTAATGTTGTTGCTGTGTTTCACTGGTGTGTGATGTCAGGCCATGGACCATCAGATTCAAAAATGTACTTGGGCAGCGTGAACCTCCTCCTGTCTCACATAATAGAGAGCCCAGTGCACAGGCAGAAGGCAGGAACACAGTGCCCGTGCTGTGAAAGCAGTCTGAACAGAAGAAAATCAGTTGAAAATACGATCTTTTATCAGCTGCAGGCTGTTGTCATGAGTGACAAAAGCAAATATGCCTAGCTCCTGTGTCCGGCTGGGAGCAAGCAACACTGAAGCCTGACAAGAGCATTAAGAATTGCTGTTTCCCTCAGCATGGGAAAGATGTGGCTGATATTGATGTGAGCTGGTACCCACACCCTGAACTGAAAAGCCTGGGATGTTCCTGCAAGTTATGTGTAATGCTGGTGGGACCTCAGAGCAGGGATGTGTCACAGCTGCAGAGGAAGTGAAAGCTGGGCCCATAGAGTGAGAAAATCTGTTCAGCTGCCTTCAAAAATGCACTGAAGAGGTGAGATTGAACCAGTTACCTACCAGTGCTGATGGAGGGAGCCCTGGCTTGCCACTTAATTTTCATCTTTTCAGCCCTATAGCACTAAGAAATGTAAGCTGACAGCACAATACAGAGAGTTCTAGGAGGCTTAATGTGTTAGTGTCAAATGAAACAAAACCTGAGATTAGCTTTTTAAAGGATTTTGTGTGCTACAGATAGGAACTGAAAGGCTTTTATAAATCAGCTCTGCTGCTTTGAGGAAGGAAAGGGGGAGATGAGCATCAAGAAGGAATAGTGATGGAACAATTAAATGGATTAATGGATAGCAACAATAAAATGGTGCATTTGCCTACATAATTAGTACCTGCTTGGGTTTCAGAAACTCAAGGTAATTGACTGAAGCTGCTGTAAACTGAGAAGGATAAAAAATACTTTTCTAAGACATAGAAAAACTTGAAATCGTGACAATAATTACTAAATTCTAGGTTTGCTGGTTCCTTTGTTTCCACTTTCTGAGCTGTGTCACTTAGTGTTGTATAAATAAATATTCATTTAGCCGATAAAGTATATTGTCATATAGAAAACTCCTGATTGGTGTGACAGAGGGGTGCTGAGGGTTAACTGACTATGCCTATTAAGTAAAACTTTCCTTCCTGTAAAGAGGAAGGAGAGTAGGAAAAAGCTCATGCAGAGGAGCTGGGTGGCTTGGCTTGCATCTTTGAACACAGGAGGTGGCAGCTCTGCTTCAGTCCAGGATGGAGGTCTTGGCTGTTGCCAGTAAGCTTCAGCTGCATGCTGCTGGTGCCTGAAGTCTCCTGCCCAAGATATTTGTGGAGTTGCTGCCTTTTAATTTTAATGAAAGAGAAGAAAATTATTTGAATAGCAGTTTTGCCGAGTTGGTTTTGAGTGAGCCCATCACACAAGTGGCTGAGCAGGCAGAGGAGAGCACACAGCTTCCGGGTGCCGCAGGGCAGCAGCCACACCCCGGGCCAAGACCTCCCCCAGCGTGGCTGCACCTAGGAGAAAACCCATTCCTGCTTCCTTGCAATGAGGACCACGGTGCAAATCAAGGAAGAACCTCAGAAGAGCAGGGGAAAAAATTTGTCTGTTCAAACCTGAGATAGATGTTCATGTCACAGGACAATTCATGAGCCATTCTAGAGCAAAGGAAATGTCTCTGGGTAATGCTGTTCCTGTCCAATGGGTGGTCATGTTTCAGTGGGTAGCTTGGTTTTGACAAGCAGACTTCTTCCAAGCCAAAACAGTTTTGTTAAAAAATCCCCAGGCAGTCAGAGTAGTGACAGCACACTTTGAATTACTTACTAAAGGTATCTTCTGTGCCATCAATCTTCTCACGAGCAGCTGGTGGTGGCACCAAGGTATGTGTCCTGGCACAGGCTTGACAAGTCACCCTGTGGGGAAATTGAGATTTCATAAAGGCTTCTACATCTTGGTGCCTGATTATATGTAGTGCAAGCCTGTGCTGAGCAGATGGCTTTCCAAACCTCTTTGACTTGAAGAGCTGAGCCTGTCTTTCTGGAGGATGCACTCTTCAGTAGTATTTCTATAGTTTGAGGGAAACTTTTCAATTATACGGTTGCTTCTAAAGTACTTATGTGCTTCCAAAAATGCCAACTGCACTGGTCACCTCCACCTAAGTCCATTCCTCTGGCTGCATGCAGATAGTGCATGTGGGAGAAAATTCCATTTAATTTCAGTTATCACTCAATTTTTCGTAGTTCTTCTGGTAAAATTTTGTAGAATTTTGTTAGGATATTCTGTAGAGGTTACTATCTGGCTTAAGTAGTTAACAGATGATGCCATTTACGAAATTCACAAAAGCTTAACCTGGGAAAATACCACAATGAATAAAACCCCCGTTTATTGCATTTAATTTCCATTTGATATTTACTTTTCTTTCTTTAACATTTATTTATCCTCAAGTCCAGGGCTTCATGGCTGGTTTACACTTAATTAAATACTTAAGCAGAAATCAGTATGAGGGTGTCTCACGAATCTGGTTCTTACATAATTTTGTTAACTGTCAAACAACGTGAAATGTTTTAATAGGACACCATAATTTAGCAGATAACATGAGGGAGTTAAGCTAGCACATGCAGCTTGCTTTTTCTTATGAGTACCTGCATGTGATGATTTCTGAGGGCTTGTTAGCAGCAGACCCCCAGCCTCCACTGGCACTTAATACTCATTAAGTTAAAAAGCATTTAGTCCTTCTGTGAACAACTACATTCAGAATTAAAGTAGCCCTTGGTCAGCTTACCAGGAATGTTAATTATGCTAAATTGAAATAACATTTTAATTCAAATGAAAATGCAGGGTTCCTGCCACAGGAGTTTAATGTGTGATCACTTTCCTGCCGTAGATGTGTGCTGTATCCAGATGTTACTGCTGGGTAAGGTGGAATTTAAAAACCAGAGGCAGCTGTCTGTGTGCACCCTAAGAGATAAACAGTGGATAAAAGGGGTAAATTATTTTCCATTTTCTGGGTGGCAGAAAGATGCACAGACACAGCTGCAAGAGTTGTTAAAGTTTGGCCCTAAATTCACAGCATCTCACCCCTTGTATCTCATCTGTATGTTGAGAGCCTTCACTAATTCAGACTGACTTTCTTTACTGCTCCCAAATAGATGAGCTTTCAGTCTTGTCACTCTCATTGTCTGTTAATTTGTTTGTTTTCTTTGTAAGAAAATGTTATTTCAAATACCTCCTGTTGGTTATTTGCCCTAAAAAGCAAATGTCATTCGATAGCTGAAAGGGACAGGCTGTCCAAGGAGAATGCAGCTCTCCTTGAATTTCTGTATTCAGAGTTCTATCTACCCTGTCACTGAGGGAGCCTGGAATTGCTTGGGAGCTGAATTTGGAGGGAAGCAGTCCCAAAACAGAGCAGTGGAGCTGGCACCCAACTCTGCTGACAACAGTTGAACCATCGGCTCCATTTTTAGCATAGCAGAAGTCCCATCTGTTTCCAAAATTAATATATACACAGATAAAATGCTGTTCTAGCAAATTGGATGTAAAGATGGTGTGGCCACAGTTTGCAAATATGCATTTCTTTAGCAAGACTGACAAAAATTGTATTTTGAAACATGAGCACTCCACAAGTCCTTATTTCAGTTCTAGAACTTCATGTATGTCATGGTCACTTTTTATTTGAGTCCCCATATGTGTCATGGTAGCTGTGAAATGAGCAGGCACCTATTTCTCTCAAGCTTTTATAGTTGGTGCAGTAAAACCTTTCAAGTCTCTTTTGTAAATAGATTTTTTAAAGAGCATCTCTGTAAGTTACATTTTTTATTATCAAATGTCAAAGTATTCTAACTCCATGATGGCAAGCAAGGGGTAACCACAGCTGGCTTCTGATGTCACCACAAAATGAGATCAATGGCAATGTCTCCTGCTAAATCTAGAGAACATTTCATCCTCACTTCTTCACTCCCATGCAGGATGAATCAGTGCTACCTTAGTTAAAGGTAGTGCGTTACAGTCGCAGAGAATAATTTTAAGGTGGTGGTGGGGTGCCAAAGTATATGTTGTGTTTCGTTTGAGATGCAGTGGAGAAAGACAGTAATTCATGTAGTTGTCTTGACCATACAAAATATTTCTGTAAACCAGCTAATTTTGGTGATTCCTTAAATAGTCTTTTGTTTCAAGCAAAATAGATGTTTCAAGCTTCCTATCTTTTACCCTAGAACAGAACTGTGTATAGTTTGAGCTTCCCAGGTGTAACTGGAGAAACAAACACACCTAGTTTTCAGAGGATTCTTATGTAATAAGGCATCTGACTTGCACAGAATATAGTCAGAAATACACAGAACATTGGAAAGCTGAGAGAAAAAAAAAAAAGAACAGCAATGATAAAAGTAGAATGAGCCAGCATAAACGACCAAGCAGTTAAAGAAACAACAGGGACATAAAGGAACAGAAAGGAACCAAAACAAACCAGAAACAAAGCTGGAGAGACAGATAAGACATTAGCAAAGTTGTAAATGGCTTGAAAATTGGGGTGAATTTTAGGAGAGTCTATGTAAATAAATTGTAGTTATCTGTTCTTGTTTTACCTTTCTCTCTGTAGGCAACACTTCCACTAGATGCACTGAGTAATGCCTTGTCTTTACCAGCCAGTATAATTGTCTAGAATGGTGCACAGACATCGCATGCAAAAAGCAAATCCAGAGTTTTGCAGCTGCTTGGGCCATTGCACCGTCCATCACTGGCACTGCACATGCAAGGACCCAGAAAGAGCCAGAGCTGCCTTCCCACTGGGATATTCCCTTCAGCTGACCTGCTTGTAGCATGGTTGAACTCAACCATCCTCACCAATCCTGTTCTGAGGAGTCTGGGCTGTTTCACAGGTGGTGAGACTCCAGCCAGGGAGGGGTGCAAGCTCTGAGAATGCTCTTTGTCCTTGTGCAAGGCAAAGGTGAACAGGCAGCGCTGGGGTAATCTGGTTTTCCTGTTCAAACCTGAAGTCCACTGTGCTTTGGATCAGCTCTAGAACCTGATCTCAGGAAGGGAGTAATTCTTCTAGTCCATGACACTAAATTTCAGGTTTAAACTCCAGTAATAAATGTTTTCTGTCTTCACCCCGACCTTTTTTTTTCTTGGCAGTCTCATGAGAGATCTCCTTCTTCTGTATCTGGGTCTTAAAATACAAAAAACACCAAGGACTTTCTGGGGTGTTGGAGCATAATGAAAGGGGTTATTATGGGCTGCTGCTGTTGTTTCTCTGTTAATAAAGAATTAGCTATTTGAAGCAAAGGACATTGTCTGGAGTTCTACTATGCAACAAAGTTATCAAGGAGAAATAACGTAGCAGACAATGATTATTTCATAACTCATACAGAAAGCTATGATTAAATCTCGTGATATGATTTATTGAATTTTGAGAAGAAAAAAGCTAAGGCAAGGTAGTAGAATAAGAAGTACTGAATGGACGATGATTTACAGACTATAAGAAACTGCATCTGTCCTTCTGCCTCAGGTGTCAGACTTGGTCATCTCACAGATATGCACTCTTCAGTGTCATTAAAGGGAAAATTAAAAGTCATTTCCAGTTGTTTCAGTATGGTGGCATTGCATTTAAAGAAGCTTATGACTCACACTGTGTTTACTTCATCAGGGAGCCTGACATTTAGAAGGATGTATTTAGTGAGAGTGGTTGTATAGAGGAAGAAAATTAGTTTCTCTTAACTACACTTATATGTTAAGCACCAGCAATACGTTTAGATCCGCGTTGGAGATGAGGCCTAATTTTCTTCTCAGTCATGTCTCTGTTAATTAGCAGTAATTCTAGTGCAGCAGCAAAGTGACTTGGTAAAGTGACAGGGAGTATGAGTTTTCCCTCAGTATGTTGTTTCTGCTATTGGCAACAGACAAATTTTGATATATTTATTTACATTAAACAGAACCCTAATGCATTACACATACCAATGAAATGTTTTACTTAGCATTGGAGAATTATAGCTTTTGTGTTAATTTTTCATTTATTATAAAGCTAAAGTAAACATCTGTAGAGACACTAACTAGAAAACACAAGTTCAGTCTTTTTTTTTGTGGCTTGGCAATAAGCATTGTTAGCCTCGACTTTTTCAGTTGCACATCAGGCTGACATTTTCCTACAACAAAGGGGGCATTTTCTTCTCCTTTTTAAAGATTTAGCTTGTACTTTTCTTGGGAATTATTCTTCTTTAATTATTACAACAAGCAGTGAGGGCTGCAGGACAAATTTGTTTCAGAAACTTAAAAATCCCTGTTTATGCAGCAGAGACACATCTTTTCAGTGGAGAAGGGCTATGAGTGCCAAAGTGGGAATGGACAAAGCCTACTTTTCTGAGAGTATCATGTTTTCCCGTTTGTCACGTCTTGCAAGAGGAAGCAAACATGTTTCCCCTGACTTAGCTATGTGATTTATTACACTTTCAGCTCTTGTAGCAATTTTCTAGCTGCTCTTCTTAGTGATTCTGAGACGCTCTTTACTGATTCAGGGGAAGGAAATCTCCAGAATGCCTTCTGCTGCCTGGAGTAATACCAAACCATTGATGAGAAGGGCTGTATTTGTGGGATCTCTAAATGCAAGTGCAGGTTTTGGTGCTGCAGTGAGACCCCAGGCTGGGCCACAGCCACTTCATAACAGAGCCACATGTAAAATTTGTAATACATGTTGTGCCTTTTTTTTTTTTTTTTGTGTGTGTGTAATTTTCTACTTTCTGAAGGAAATGTGCATTTTTTTTTTTTCCCATGGAAAAGAAACCATATACTTTAACCAGCCTGGGTTCAATTTACTGGTAGATCAAAGTATATCTTTTTCCACACTAGGAAGAAACACAGGCGCTGTTGGAAAGTTGATGCAAAATAATAGCCATGTCAAAAGAAACAGCAGCACAACAGAAACAGCAGCACAACAGAAACCTTTTGCAGCACTAGTTGCTTTCACTTCCTGCAGCTGCAGCTTCTAGAAATCCAAAACTGAGAGGATTTCTTGGTGGTACCTATCCACACAACTTTTGTAAATCTGCCTGCCTTTTTCAAGCTTATGTATCTTCAGGCCTCAGAAAATATCTTCAGGAAAAATACAGAGTCCTGCCCAAATTGTTAGCTCCTAATGGGTTCATTGGCTCACAAGAAAGGAGAATTCTCCAACTTATTCACAAGAACTGTTTTCAGTGACCTAGTTAAACAAAAAGAAGCAATGCTCTAAGATGCTGCTCCTTTGCTGGAACCTTTGATGACCATCTCACTTCACCCCATGTTTCACCTCAGTTTTATATAAACAGTTATTAAATTACCTAAGAACCAGTCTCTGCAGTCTTTATTAATTCCCATGAGTCATTTTGATTTTGGGCTTCCCAGTGATGTTTCTTTACATTATGAGATCATAGTTTCTGCAAGCTCTGTTGTGTATGTTTGCAATTTCTTAATATGCATAAAGATAGTGGGGCCCTTCTCATTTGGATAAATTAAAAAAGTAAAAGGATGTTTCATACCATCCCTACTGTACTGAGATGGCTGCTCTAGGAGTGGCTTGAAGCTGGGGACAGTCTGCAGGGCAGCCCCAAATAGCTTTGTTGACTTCGTAAGCCTGAACCTGGTTGCCTTTTAGGTTCTATCTGGAATAATAGTTAGTCAAGAATAAAACCATTGTCACTTGAGATATAACAGAAACTGAAAAGAAATAGTAAAAGTCTGGAAAACATCATGGAGTGGAGTTGGGATACAGCTAGGAGAGGTACATGGGAGAGTAGGTGAATTGGTTTGATGGTAAAAATTTAACACTGGAATTACGGATGAAGGTGAATGGAGTTTTGAACTAGCTGGAAACTGCCTCGGTACTTGAAACATATTTTAAAAATTGAGAGCAGACTGAGGTTTGTGTGCTTGTGACAGCTTGTGAATCTGACTGCACGCCTGCTTTTCCTACACGGTGTAGATGAAGCCATGGCGTCTGCACGAGAGGTTATTCCAGGATAGCTATTCAGAGACTCAGAAATACCTCCATGCATTTATTCTGTGCAGATCCAGCTTTGGAAATATGTCTTGCTTTAACTGTATTTTTCAGGAGGTTTTTTTTCAGTGGAATGTGTTCTGCCTGCTCGCTCAGTGCTGGCAGCGTTGCTTGTTTCTTTGCTCTGCCATATCGTGGTTCCAGCAGAAGGAAAAAGCTCTACAAAAGTTAGCAGTAACAAATAGCTCAGTAATGGAATAGCAAGTATGAGAGCCATTCCCTTTTGGGCTGTCAAGCACAGAACATGGATCACAGAGCTAAGCATTTGCTATTTTTTATAGCTATTTTACAGTGTAGATCAGAGAGTCACATGTTTGCCTAGGAAAATTAATGCCTTAATTAGAAAAGCATGCCCCATTGCTATTTTGGGTTAAATTGCAAGGAAACATACAGTAAAGATTTAACTCTGATTCCTCCTTTCTGGGGCTAGCAGCTAAATAAATGAAGCCTAGCCTGACAATATTGAGGAGTTACTGAGAGAAGTGGAGGTGGTAAAAGTGAATCTGTAAGGTACAGAGAAAATAACCCAGGCTGAACAAGATTTGTTTGCTAGTAGTGGGAGGACAGGTGTTGGACACTGCCCTTGGCTGTTTGGGGGTTTTTTTAATGGGAATGTAACATCAGTCTGCAAATACACAAAATGCAAACCGAAAAATGCATTTTACTAAATAAAATATAACTATTGACAGGGACTGCAAAACCAGGGAAAAGTACAAAGTCATAACTCTTGCTAAATAGCTTTCACTTTTAAAGATTTAGGGCTATCTTATCTTGTCCTTGAATTTTAGGGAGATAATTCATTCCCTTCTCCAAATCCCTTTCCTCTGGGTTTGCATAACTATAGTTGTTTCCTTCTTTACCACCTCAACGTACCAGTTACCTTATAGACAGAAATAGCTGTTAGAGTTCTGACTGGGCTGCCTTATAAATAGTCACTGCATCTTCAGTATTAGGCTTAAAATCCTTTTTTCTGGGCGAAGAGAAAAAAACCCCTTATATGGAAGGAATGTATTGCTACTGTTCGTGAAATCTGAGCAGTGTATAAAACCTTTCAGATTTCTTCCTGAGGAGGCTGTGTTTGGCCAGCTCAAGAAGAGGAAAAGCCCATTATCCTAAACACCAGCTGAAAGCAAGGCTCCCTAGAGCAATCTGGGTTAGAAGAGGAACTGCAGCTCTGCTGAAGCAGGGGCAGGTTTGGGTGAGGGTCTCCAGCTGCCACCCATCTTTGCCTACAAGGATGCTCACTCCAACCCTCGCCCAGAAGTCATCCTTCTCCTCTCATTTCTATTTTGAGCTGGTTTCTTTCTTTCACTGTACTGCATTAAAAAAACCCAAAAAACAAAAACAAACAATAAAAAAACCCCAACAACAACAAAAAAAACAACAAAACAAAACGAACGCTGAAATTATTGGTATTTAAAAAACCCCAAACCTATCAGTTAAAGTGGGAGCTCTGAGGAGCTGGTGACCTCTGGTAGGAATGTGGGGTGAGAACAGTGGAAGGGGCTGGGATTGGCAGCCCCCTGGCCTGGGTGGGTGCTTTTGATTTTGGTTTAAGTGAACCTGATGGGTTTGACTGAATCAGGTTAGAGAGCTGTCAGCTGAGCAATTTGCAGGAGCGACTTGAAAGTGTGCCAGTGTTTCCCAGGGAGGTGGTGGTGAGAAGCTGTTGCTGAACCAGGGGATGCAACCTTTTCACCCAGCTGAGCTCCAGCCAGAGCAGGGAGTAACCAGATCCTTCAGTGGAAATAAAACTTCCCAGATATCTGTCACGGAGAGCCAGGAAGAAGAGAGGGTGAGAAAACACAGATTTAGTATGAAATGCTAAAATTTCAGCATAGTGAAATTTGAAAATGAGAGGGGATTTAGTAGCACAAAGATTTTTGTCCCAATATGTCTCTGTGAATGATTGAAAAAAAATTTTTTTTTTTCAGCCTCTCTAAAGGAGCCCTGGGCAGGCTTCCAGCCAGAATCCTCTTCTCTCTGCATTTTACTTCATTCAGCTCCTGGGTGTTCCTGCCCCACTCAGAGCTGCTTGTCATCCAGCAGCTCTGGAGCCTCCTCAGCGGAGCATCATTTCCTTTTGTCAGGGGGTGTTTTGCTCCTTCCTTGGAAAGAGGCCATAGCACAGCAAGGGTTAAACTGCAGTCTCTGTCATCCACTCAGGTGGGCTGAGGGCAGTGCACACCATCAAAATTTAAGTCAGAAAGGAACCCAAAGAGCAAGGAGTGTGTTCATATAGTTTCTTCTTTTAAGACATTCACTCATTTTTCTAGGGCTGATTTAGTGCTTTTCAACCCATTGAACCATGCTAAAACCTAAATTCGGCATGAATTTATGAGGATGGGAACATGCTTGCTTCAGTTTTCAAGTTTTTAAACATTAGTACCTCAGTATTTTGTAATATAAATATAATGCAGTATTATATCTATGTATAATGTAACTATATAACATGGTTTAAACATTTTCTACTTTTTAATTTAATGCCTTAAAATTATTTTTAAATTTTGTGTAAGAATATTAATTCCATACATATGTAAACTGAGATAATTGCTTCAAATTATTAAATTAGCTTTCAAGAGGTGTGCTTTTATTTATGCTTTCATCATAATTACATTACAGTGTCAACATGAGCTACTTTGGATTAAAAATTTTAGGTCATTATTTAAGTAATATTTTTCTTCATTTTTTTAGAGAAAGCTATAAGAGGTGATATATTACCTTAACATGCAGCAAGAGATGAGAAGTAAATTTCAGATGTAAAAAAAAATTGATTTCCTATTTTGATTGCAAACATTCTTCACGTTACCTGGAAAGGCCACATGATAAAAATTGTACTAAATGGAAGATGCTATCCCATTAATGGTTGCAAAATATTTCATGGTACTCTTGACCAACTCTGATATTTATATCGACGATGTGGAACACACATTTAAATGCATTTCCATTAAACACAGGTAGAGTCATCTGTAATTTACCGCTTCTAATTAATAAAGCTGGAAAACTTTCTCTGCTCCTCGACCAACGTTTGCTGCAGTGGGGGTCTCCTGTTTCCTTTATGACAGAGGTAAGAGGCTGTGACTGTCAGGATAAGGCACAACTAAAGCATGTTTTGCAGATCCCGATCAAGTGCACGTTTGATGGGTGCAAGGGGAGTCAGGGGAAGCTGCTCTGTCTGGCACTGCGAGCAGCCCGTGTTGGCTTTACCAGCCCGGCCAATTATCTGCATTCTAATATCTGCACACCTGCCCTACTTCTGCCATCGGAGCCAGTGCCTGTCTGGGGCTGTCACCAGCGGGAAATTCGGGCATCCCTGGCAGCCCCAGCCTCCCTGCTCACTCTCTGCAGGGCCCTTTCTTTGCACTGAATGTGGCAGCACAGCTGAGCCGGGGATAGATTAGTGCTTCTGCTCTGACAAACTGTTAAAAGCATTTCACTCACACCCATACAGTCACATTCGTGCTTTGGAGAACTATACTGACAGCTTTGGGTTTAGCAGTTGATGAATTAAGGGGCAAGAAACACAAAGAGTCCCTGCCCACAGCCTCTGGGATGCACTGCTAGCATGGTCTTTTTTCCAATATTGCACTCTGGTGTAATAACTACTCCTGTGGTAGTTATTTTTAATTTTAAGGTATCTAAAGTGTGAGGTATTTTAGGACCACAAAATAATATTAGCTAAACCTTAGCTAGCTGAACTTCTGATATGTTATCTTGCTTTTATTTTCCCCTGAACCCAATTCTGCAGTGTTATCTCAGCAGTCCAATACCTGAATCAGGCTCCTCTTTTTTTTTTCAAGTGGTGCCTTCCTGATATTGTGACAAGTAATCTGTGGAAAATGTGGAACTTATAAAAGAAAAAGAAATTGTTTACAGGTAAGCCTGCTTCATCCTTGCTCTTTTACCAGTGCAAACAAAATTGCTTTGCGAGCTTGAGCAAGAATGTATGTTTTTCAGTTCCTTAAAAGTAGATATAAAACAAAGTAGGACTCACTGAAATAAGCTCACATTACTACAACAGAAATGGGATATGTACTGTACTGTCATACAGCTCTCCATTAGCAGCAACTGTTAATTAATCCCTCAGAGCCAAGGAGCCTGATGAAGACCTTTGGATTTGGCATGTTGCTAATAAGAAAGGCACAACACATGTCTGTATTCCATGGTTTTGTTCCAAATTTCCTGTCCTGGTCTGTTTCCTGGATAGCTTCCCAAATCTTCCTTTTCCAGCCAACTTTAGGAAAAAATAATTAACAAGCAACGTTGCACATAATCTAAATTTTCAAATGTTCAGATGTTTCCAATCCATCTGGTAATCAACACTAACTTTTACAGAAGTATTGTTAACCATTTAAGGAGATTTAATTTACAAGATTACCGTGTACCTTCTGGAGGTAACTGTCTCAAGGCTGAGCCACACAATAGGTCACGTATTCTTTCCTCACCTACTTCTGTGCAAAGACAGCCCAGCTAAAAAAACCCTGAAATTGTTTGGATTAGCTCAACTCCCTGTGCAGAGGAGATGAATAGCAATTAAAGGACCCATTATTAGATTTGGATTGCAATTAAAACCACACTTGACTATGACTATGTGGCTGTGTCTTAAAAGCTAACTAGCACAGCTTCGCTTAAGCAGCTGAGCCCTAAGATGTTTTGGTGGTGATGCAGTTTTCTGGATCTGGTAGAGACATCAGTGTTGCAGCTGGACATTGGAAAAGCTGCCATTTCTTGTCAAGTAGTGTCCCATCCACATTCATCCACCGCTGCCTGCTGGGTCCTTGCCTTTCTAAGGACATCTTGGACAAAAATTCTGACTTGTTACTATCTTCTTGGGGCAGTTACAATCTGTTGCTTAGGACTTTTGTCTTTAGAGCATGACAGGTTTGTAGAGGGCTGAAGGAAACGCTGCCCCTAATGATGCACTGACGCTCATGTGTCATGGGCAGTAGTGTTTGTTCCAGCCCCATATCTTACCCCGTGACTTCCCACCACAAACATCCTTTGTGTACTAGGCAAGCAGTTCCTAGGGTTCCAAAGCCCGTTGGCTTCTTGCTTTCATTTAATCTGCTGCTTTGTACTTCTGGAACTCTCTGGGGACTGATGTGAGTTGTCACAGCAAAGTCTGCCTTGTTTTTGATTTTCTGTTGCACAAATGTCAGTGAGGAGAATCCTTATTGGAGAGCCCTGTGCCTGCTGGGGAATTGAGCAGGGATCTGCACCAGGAGCCTGCTGCGAGCTGGAGTGGCTGGCCCAGGGCAAGACCTGGCAAAGGAACTCTGCCAGACATGGCTGCTTTTAGGCTGACACATATTGTTTTACCCAAGACACCACAGGAAGATCATTTCTATGGCTTTTTTTTGTTTGTTTGTTTCCTTTAGCTAATTTATTCTAGAAATCTGATCCATTAAAAAAAATTAGGCAAAAAGAATTCCTTTGAAACTAACCAATGGTATTCTAGTTCTAACAAAAAGTGGCTGCTCGGTGGACTCTTGACAGCAAATAATTTATTCATTGAATTTAGTACTTTCATGTTTCCTAGTTGCCAGTAAACAGATGATGACAATAAAATCTGGAAATGTGTATGTCACTCATATGCAAATCAGTAAAAGGCTATTTTGTGTGGATAAACAACTCAGAGATTAATCTGACCATGAACTTTATGGTGCAGGTCTGTATGTATGTTTTATAGTCTCAGTTATTGTGATTTGTACTACAGAGATAGGTACCTCATATTATTTTCATGAAGGGATAAGCGTTAAATTTAAGAGCAGGACCAATCAAACTTAGTTGCTAGAAAAACATGCTGAAAAACCAGCAAGTACTAAAAAAAACCATTAACATGCCAAGATTGTTTTTTAAACAAAGTCAAAAATAATGTGCATCATTATTGTTTTAAGTGATTTGAAGCATTAAATGCTTAGCTTCTATCAAAATTACTTCAGCACCTGGTATAAATGCAGTGTTGAACACTGCTGTTAACAATCAGAAAAGTGTTTTGTTAGTGGTGGTATAGTTGATGGGGCTGAGACTATATTACTGAGACTTTTTCAAGAACTGTTGGGATAAAAGCTGTGGGGAATGATTTAAATATTGATGGCCTTGCCTTAGCACAGAGGGAGGGACTTGGGAGGTCTCTGTTTTCTGGGAGTCCCTCTGCAGAGGGTAGATTTGTTACACTGTGGGTCAAGTGATGGTCAGCCTGGAAGTGATGGCCCAAGCAAACCCTGTTGAAATTATTAGTAGCAAAATCAGCCTGCAGGGTCCAGTTTGGCATAGGTTCTGCAGGATGACTGCAGATTATTCAGCCAGAACAAAAGCTGGGCCCGACTCCAGGGAATTCAGTCTTATTCTCAGGTCCTTGGCAAAGCTCTTGATGAACAATTCAGCCCTTAAAAAAAATAAAGTCATCTTGACCAATAAAATAGGAATAGGATGAGTTTTGCATGTAAAGTAATAACTGATTGTACATGACTCTTTGAAGGCAAATTGCTATCAAATAAATGACTACTGCTCTTTTAATAACTATTTTTCTTATGCTGCTGTTATGTACATTTAATACCAATCTATTATGCTATGAAATATGCATATGGAACTAAATATGTTCACTAGGATTTCTCAAAAGAGCAATTTTCTACAGAGTACTTCAAAAATTCATCCTGAAATCGTTTTGCTGCTCCTGGCTTGGAAGAAGGGACAGACTTTTTATTTCATAGAAGATTAATGTGTAGTCGGAAGGAAGAGAGTGCTTATATTTGGATCATTCTTCACAAGGAAAAAAGGCTGAGTTTGTTTCACAATGATTGCTGGTGTTTGATAAATAGTTTGTGGTTGAAATGGAATACGTAAATGTTTAGGGACATAAATAACTCAGTCATGGTAATGACTTGTAGACAGTGATATATCAATGCCATTATGGAAATTTGTGTTCAGCATCATAAACAAAAGCTAAACCATATAAAATGGGAGGATGTTTCTGTATAAGGATTCCAGGAAGCAAAAGTTTTTTCTGTGTATGCTGCAGATTAGCCCAGATTTTCCAAAGTGAGGTATAATGAACAAAACTGGTTCTGCAAATATAGGTCTGTCCAGACCTGACCTAAGGCTGCTCTGAGTGTTGCTGCAAGAGTACAGAACAGGGATAAGTCTGTAATATATAAGTAATATCAGACTGGCAAAGAGCTGCCACAGCTAAGTATGGCAGTAGGTGGTAGCAGCTTAGTGGAAAGAAGTCCCTTGAGCATCTTGTACTTTGGGCTGGCCTGGGCTGGCTTCATGTGGGTGAAGGGGTGAAGCAAAACTATGGGCAAAACTAGCACAGTAGTGGACTTGGGTATCTGTCAAAGAATGGTGCTGCTCTCAGGCTGGGGAGGTGGGAAGGAGCTGGAAGTCCTTTGTGAAGAATGTGCTGCCAGCTAGAGATGAGACTGTTTGGTGGCCCTGCCTTTTCACATTTGTTAACTTCTGGTCCTTGATTTTGTTAGAAGTTTTAGCACAGGTTGTGTTTATTTGTTCATGTTGTGAGTGGAAATGTATGAAATATCTTTAAACGTGTGTTACCATCTGGAAGCAGGGATGAGAGCCAAAAACCACAGCCAGCTCTCTTAAAAACTCCACCCAGGGCTTTTCAAATTGCATCAAGACTTACTGATTTATAGGATATGCAATTGCTGGATATTATGAAGCACATGGAGCCTGAGGAATGATGAACTTTAGAGGAGATTTTATAGGTTCTCCAGGGACTCTGAAAATAAAATAGCCCCTCTACCCTGTTCAGCTATGGCATGCACTGGATTCAGACAAGTATTGCTGACTGAGTGCGACTTCCAAAGATTATTGTTATGCTTGGGATGTACTTTCACATTTCCAAGAGCCACTGAGGGCTCTTTTTCTTGTCAAAAAAACTTCTCCACTTCTCAATCAAATATTAACAAGGAACCTTACTGACATAAATGTCCTCCTGAAGAAAGAATTTCCCCCTTCTTGTCTGAGAATGCTCTTGTCAGAGTATATGAAGCACCTCAAGAAAAAAATCACAACTGTTTTATTAGAAAGAAAAACTAAAAGATAGTAGGAAGAAAGAACCATTTATTTCAGCTTCTCTTAAAAATGATGTCTGCATTGTTCACCAGGTAGTGAATACATTGTTTGGAGCATCCAAAAGCCAAAGAAAAGATAAAGAATATATTTTAGAATATTACATTGCTAGAATAACACTGCCTGCAATGAGTCACTGTGGTGGCTTTTGACATAAAAGAGCTCAAGCAGTTTAGATAGAAGACTAGATCTCTTCAGGTTCATAGGTCTATTTCTGTGTGAAGCAAAGGAATATATCTTTCCTTTTCTGTGCAAGTAATTTTTAACTTCAGTTGATTGCTAATTTATTCATTTGTCATGCTACCTTTTCTCTGCAGTGAAAGCAGTGTGTGTTCCCCTTCTAAATACAACCACGTGATGGAGGAGGCTCTGGAGGATATATGCCTACAGCATTCTTCGGGAGCTTCTGGTCTTTTTCCTCGTGTGCCTTCAATTTTGGTCTCCTCCAAAGTAATGAGCAGCATTGAGTTCAAACAGCCAATTTCATTTGCTCTCCCTGCCTACACTGTTTGCACAAAACTTCTTTTCTTTTTTTCCCACATTTGTGAAAATCTTAACCCTGCATGAGCATAGAGAACTGGGAAAAAGCTGTTTCAGAGAAAAATTAATTGAAACCCTAGCTAAAAAATTCTGACCAATGTTTATTTATTGCACATTTCCTCCCTGCAAGGGAGCAGAATGATGGTGTCAGCCAGAGAAAGTACATCACAGGGATGGGGACTAGGATGAGACATGTCTTAATGGAAATATATTTTGTGCAAAAATTGACCATCCTTCTTTTCCTTGTCAAATGGCAGCCTCTGCTTTCCTCTGGAATTCATGCCAAAGCCTGGGCAGCAGCACAGCCTGAGTTATGTGAACATGAATGTGGACAGTCATGATAAAGATGGGAGGGCAAAGTCACAGCACTCCTACCATGGCTGGGGTTCCACACCTCAGGGTTTAGAGACAACTGATTCTCAGCCAGCTACAAAATCAAATGTAAACTCGTAAATGGCCCTGAGGTTATCTCAGTCGGTTTGAGCATGAAGATCATGAGTCATGATGCACGAAGGTCATGATGCCAAGGTCATGGGTTTAATCCTTGTACAGGCCAATTGTTTAAGAGTTGGACTTGATGATCCTTGTGGGTCCCATCCAACTCAGAATATTCTATGATTCTGTGAATTTTCAATGTCTGCACCTGAATCATGCTTGACAGCATTTAAATGCAATTTTACTTTTATTAATAAATATGATTTTTTCATTAACTACATTTATATTTCCATATTAATTGAGTATATAAAAATTTTCGGTGTGGCAATCTTTACAAGACCTCACAGAAGAGGGCAATTTGTTTTTATTATACATCTGGACATTCAAAGCCAAGAGGCTGCTTGCCCCAGGTGACAGAGGATGCCTGTGTGGTCTTTCACAGACACTGAGGAGTAAGCTTGTTGAACCATCTGGAGGCAAGGCAGCTCAGATTAGAAATGCTGTATTATCCAGGAGGATTTAGCCTTTCAGCAAGGGAGAGCCTTTTCAGCACAACACCAGGCTGGTGTCTTCAGCTGAGTTCAAGCATGAGCTGTGTTTGTGTGCAGGACCCCTCTCTTGTCATAGTTAAACTTTTCCATGCCCAGACTCTGAAAATCTGTGTAATCCCAGTCTCCTCCAGATCCCAGTTGTGGAATTAACCTTAATCACCTGGAGAAGCTGTGCCTGCATCTTCATAACCCACTGTCTGTGTCTCCCGCGGTCTAAAATGCAGGTGGTGCAGAGCTGGGACAGTCTAGTTCTGTGCACGGCAAACACAAGGAAACCCAGCCTCACCAGGGGACTGTCAGAGCTGCTGTGCTGGATAGACAAGGCAGAGATGCTGGACCTCTCAGCACAACACACAACTCAGAGATGGAGACAAAAATCTGCATTTTGCAGATTATTTTTCAGGAGAGAGAGGTGACCTATTCTTAGCAAGGAAAGCCATCATTTTCTAGGGTAACTCCCTTTTGGTTTCAAAGGAGAATGAGGCTTAACACTCAATGATATAGCAAAGCCTTAGGAATGAAAGGAGGAGCTACAACAGATGAAAAGTGGTAAGGAGAAAACAAAGTGAAGCCTACCAGACCTTAGATAAAATATTTAAGTATAAACTCCAACATGCTACCAAGAGATGAAATGCAGCAGATCACTGCACAGAACTCTACTAAATGAAGTGATACAGTGCAGCAGTCAAAAAGACATGGGTGAGAGCTGAGCAGAAGTGAAAGCAATTTTCCCCTGTGCTTGCTGCCCATGATGGAGATTATTGCTGCATGTAACCACAAATGGGCAACCGAGCAGCAAGGGCCACATCTCCTGTGTCAGTCACCACGGAGTGCAAGGGACATGGAGTAATTTTGAAAACTGTCTTTCTTATCCAGCAGTGGTCTCTGCCAAAGGGACATTCTCCTCCAGGACGAAGAACAGACCTTCACTTTGTTGTCCAGCGAAGTGGCAAAGAGCCCAGCAGGGAGTTAACATCACTGTCCCTGCTTTTGGAGCAGTCCCATCAGCTCCAAGCTTGTTCTTAGTCAAAATCCTCCATGTCCATTCACAGGAAGGTTCAATACAAATATTCTACATGGCTGTTTGCCTCCTTTTACTCTTTGTCCTCTGAGTACAGGGGTTTATTTCGGGGGTTAACGACAACTGACGGTGAGATTTCAACACATGCAAAGGCAGCAGCTAGTGCTGATTTAGGTGGTGAGGGTGCTGACAGCTGTGCAACCACAGCAGCATGGCTGTCAGGATGGGTCCTTTCTAAACCCAAAGCAGGAGGTGATTTTGAAGAATTCTATTATATTCGCGTTTCCTTTTAACTAATGTCTATCTACCCTTGGTATATCTAGAAATGCTATGTTGCTGCACAGCCTTTCTGTGTTTCTCTTTCTGCTTTGCATTTTTCAAACCTAAAACAAGCAGCCATTTTCTAAAAGTGATCTGAGCACCAGAAGCAGAGACATGAGATGTGCAGGGAAGAGAGGATGAAGAACAGTACTGAAAAGTGTCTGAAATTTTTCTCCATAGGAAAATCACAGGTTTTAAAGATTCCTTGTTCCACTGATGCCTTAGGATTTTAGCTTTTATATTTTCATATGTTTGTAATCTTGCAGTTCTTTAGTGTATAACTCTGAACTCCATACAGAGTGTTAGCTACTGCTTTTCCTATTTTGGTCAGACACAACAATTCCTCTCTAGGCCTGAGAATCAAGGACATCTCACTGTCTCAGGCCCCAAGAAATGTAAACAAAAGTGATTTGGGGGGGAGCAAACTAAGAGAATGAGACTCCACTGCCTGAAGCTGTAATTGGACAATTAACCTCTGATATGCAAATGGCCAAAATTATATCTGTCCGACAAACGTGTGACTGTGTACATCTTGGGTGTAGTCTCTGAGAGTCTCCTGCATTGCCCACGGTGTACCCTGTGAAGGCCTTTCAATAAATACCTGCCCTTTATCCTTTCACTCTGTCCAGCCTCTGTTCCAGGTCAGCCTCTACAAGGCATCACCACAACCTCTGTATAAAAATGTGTTTTCATTCATGCTTTTATTTTTCCAAAAACGTAATGAAATTTAATTGCATCCCATTTGCTCTAATCATTTATGTGGTGAAAAAATCCATTGTGTCTCACCTGTCAAGACAAGGTGCTTGATATTGCTTTCTGTAGCCAACAAGGAGTTTGGCTTTTTTCCCCCATTGCCCTTGCTGCAAAAATCTGATCATATTCCTGATGGATTTAAACTGGCAGGTGTGTGGTTTGGTTGTTCATTTCACATGCTGGTATTTATAGTTTCTGTTAGATTAATAATGAATCTTTGAAGAAGCCCATCTGTTAAGCAGCACAGCCACAACTTTGAAGACTTTAATTTCTCTTGAATTGCAGTATTCTCAGCTGCACAATGAAAGTCATCTTTTGATCAGTCCACATCATTATAAATTCCCTGCCAAGCTTATTGTGCTTACAAATGTTCTAATTCATATGCTTGTGGCGCTCAGGACCTGCATTACAGGGTAACCAGTGTGGAAGCATCACAGATTCCCGTTCAAGGAGGTGGGTGAAAGAGAAAGGGTGAAAGTCCCCTCTGGTACTTAGGTTGTTGCCTTAGCCAGCTGGCAGAAGGGGCCCTTGATAAATTTTTGCTAAGTCTGAGAAAAATGTGACATGAAATGTTTCATGAGGATGTGAAAACATGTCAGCATAAAAAATTACCGAATTGCTGAGGCTGGAAGGGTGAGGATGCACTGCAGGCTCATGGTTAACTTGGTGCCCCGCAGCCCCTCTGCTCAGACCCTTTTCTGCAGAGCTGTTCCATCTGGCTGGCCTCCAGCCTGCTTCGGTACACAGGGCTATTTCTCCCCAGGTAGAGGATTTTTTATTTCTCTTTATTAAATGTCATGAGATTTCTTTTGGCATATTTCTTCAGTCCCTTGAGCACCCTTTGAATGGTAGCACAAACCAAATCACTTGGACCCCACTTCCCTCCAGGCCTGTACCCCACAGGACTCTGACCAGCAGGTCCCTGAATGGGTCAAAATGAGGGCCAGCTGCTAGTCTTTATTCTAGATATAAAAGTTTTTGCTGCATGAGAAGTTTAGATTCAGCACTAGTTAGAAGTTCCCAAAATGCAACACAGCAGCTCCAGGCAATATCAATCACAACAGAGGTCTCAATAAAGGAGTTTTGTTACTGTTGTCATTGAATCTTCTTCTACAGTCCTGACTGGTTTGTGCTGTCTCTTTTCAAGAAAATGCCAAACAATTCAATGTGTGAAGAACTTCTGACTCATGAGGTGAAGTCTGACTTCGGGCCTGGAGAAGAAACTGGGAAAAGTCTTACGTGGGAGCCTGTGCTTCCTTTCCTGGAAGAGGATTTGAGTTATTTGCACTATGTTGTAAAAGTAGAATCATGAAATAGGAAAATGGGCTTAGTTAGCATTCACACAGCTTTGACTAGGCAAAGAGCAGGAAAAAATGCACTTGAGCACTTAGAGTAAGTCCATACATTTCCACACGACATTTGTTTTTATATTTTCCTATATAGATTAAAAGAAGAATAAGCCCCAAGTAAATGAGATGGAACTATTTGGTGTAGTCTCTATTAGCTTAGTTGATGAGCAAGGTATTTATAGTCGTTTTGCTAAAAATAAAGAAAAAAAAAGCACTTATTTTAACTTTTGTTGTGTTTTTTTTTGTTTTGATTTACATAACAATCCCAGAAATTAATTATTTCTAAGCTTCTCACTTTTCTTCAAAAGCTGGGGATGGCTGAAAAAGAGAACCTGATATTTATGAAAATATCACGGTGAAATTATTTTGCTTTACTTGTAAATATTAAAAAGCTCATGTGATATAGATCTAGCTCACTTTAGGAGGGCTTAAATTTTATTGTGATGAGCACTATGAAAATACAGGACTTGGAAGGATAAAAGAAATATGGATTTTCACAGATGAAAACTGTCATATTTCTAGTGCAACAGAAGAGGACATGCAAGATGTGTGTTAGCTGCTGAGTGTGATTGGTTTGCTAAAGAAAACTGGCAAGCAAAGCATAGGAACGACAGCACCAGAGCTGGAAAAGAGTTTGCTTCTCTGCTGTGCTCCTTGCCGATGCAGAAGTGCTGGATTTCACTTTCAGACCATTTAGCGTATTTTACAGTCTAATTTTTACTGAATATTCTTTTGCTTCTTTTGGGAGACTGACAGTCTGACTAATGCCCATGTCACCACGACTTTTTTTCTGAAAAGTAATCTCTATGTTTCTTTTCTTCTGTTACTTACGGTTGTATCAACAATGATTCATCTCCTTCCTTTAAATAGTTTAAGTCAACCCAGCTTTGCAGAGCCATTTATTTAGGGAGTTCTGCTTTATCAAATGACTTAAGCATGGGTCAGCAGGTGATCCTTTTCACTGGTGTGAATTAGGGAGATCCTTCAAATCCCTCCGATTTTATCTCTGCCAAGTTAAATGCTAGCATTTTTCTTTCTTATTATTTTGAAATTCCTTTTCAAACAGCTCATTTGAAAAATAATTTGAAATGTAGGATTTCGCTGTGTGCACATGAAAGGTGTAATCTGTCCAGACAATACCCACATAAAATGTTACACAAGGTTACACAAGTTTCTGTAATTGTGTTTTTTATAAAAGTTTATCCAAGATACTCCAGAAACACAAAGTAACTTTGCATACCTTTTGTTGTATTTTTTAATTCTTTTTAAGTACTTTCCAAATGATACTTCTGCAAGTCTTTCCTTGATAATCATGTACATCAGTACATATATTTTTATCTTTCTGACCCTTTCAAATACTATATTTTCTCTCCCTTATGTTTTCATTCACCTTTTGATGTATAAATTGATTTCCACAGACATTTGGATGCACATACACTGCTGACAATCTACAAGCCCAGCACCTTTTCTTATTCTGACACTAGAAATCTTCTTGTTATGTTGTGATACTCTCTTTTCCTTACTTTCTATCCTATCAGTTGCAGTCATTTTCCCTTATCTACCAAGAATGAGGTATTTCTATTTGGCTTATCTTTTATTAACTTGAATTACCTGTTGTACTCTGTATCCTGGTGGGAGGGCAGGGACTGGATATTTGCTGAGATTCCCTGACTTTTGCTCTAAGAGAAGAGAAACAGAGACGCCAATACAGAACCCAGTAACCAGAGCCTTAAATCAGCTCTTTAGACAGACGGGCCAAATTCTTGTTAAAGAATATCTGGCCAGGAACTCAACCCATTGGGGACTTAGTTACCACTCAGGCTGAAAAATGAAGGTTTTGGGAATCTCTGTGCCTCACATTGCAGAGCACTTGGCCCTGGGGTAACAGGTAACTTTGTGAAGAGTGCTGGAAACCTGGGGCTCTCAGAACACTGCCCACTGCACTTAGGGGTGAATGAGCTCTGGGACTCCAGCTCCAAATGCTGCGGGAAGGAGAGGTGAGGAGGGGCTGATACACCCTCCAGTCTCTGCTCTGGACAAGTCCTGCAAGGTAAGCAAATAGTCTTTCCCCTGTTATTTATCCCTCTCAGAGATACAATGGTTCTTCTAGAAGTATTTTAAATGTCTTTAGGATATAATTTGCCTGGTTCTACTGCTCAGTTTAGATGACAAAAAAAGAAAATTGTGAAATATTTGCTGAGAACAAGCTGTCTCTAAGTGTCACAACAGAAGCCCAGTGATGTGCTTTAGCAGAGCTTGTGCTGCAATCTCACCTCAAAGAGACACTTGAAGGCCAACCTCACAGCTTTCTCAGGATCATGGAATGAACAAGTTAAAAAGAGATGCGGTCATTTTCAGAGAGGATCTGCTTCTCTGGGCTATTTTTAGTCATAGTTCTCACTTCTAGGGAATTGTGTTCTCTATGAAATGGGCTGCCCTCAGCAATATACAGCATATATGTGTTGAGGCTGTGATCCACACAGCCAGTGAGAACTGCCCTTGCTCTTTGATGAGGATTATCAGCTGATGAGAGACCAACTCGTATCTCTGAATTTCCACAGGTGTTTAAGAGAACAAGCACATCAAAGCTCAAAACCAATATTAAGTTCTCATAAAACATAAAACTAAGTGTCAGATGCAAAAAATCTGCATTTTCCTATCCCTTTTTTTGCTGCCATAATTTAAGGGTTTCTTTTGGAGGGCTATTCTTTTATGGATATTTAATATTTCTATGTATAGTGTTGCTATCAGCCATTCAGCCATTTTTTTTCCCCAGAAAACGGCATCTCACGTCTGAGGACTGAATGGATGGATGGACTGACACAATTTAATTAAACCTCTTTCTGACGTTGGTGTTTGAAACTCTGCAGCATTCTGCAACTAAACCATTAATATTATAATGCTTTTAATTGATTGAGCATCAAAAGTGTCTTTGGGAACATAAAAGGAGCAAAAGCCATGTGGTTTATGTACCTGAAAGTTTGTAATTAGATCCAACCAGACACAGACTACACCTATGACTACTAAAAAAGCAAAACAAAGACCAATAGCCAGGTCTTAGGATGGCAGAACTCAGTGCAATTTCATAAAACCATCAATTACACTCTTTCCCTGAGAACTTGACTCATTTTTACCTTCAATGTCAAGGGACAAGGCTGATAGCAAAGCAAAAGGAACTTTCTGCCTTGATAAATTTTCTTTCCAATTGACTGAAGTTTTTGTTTTGTCAGGCAATGTTTTTTGGTAAAATAGTCCAAAGTTCAGCAAATGTGAAACTCATGTCAGCTCCACCACCTTCATTAGGAAAAGGCAAAGATCAAACTGATAGTGAGGAAAGATTGAATCTAGGCAACCACTATGAAACTGTAGTTTGGAAAGTGGGCAGTCTTGGGCAATGCATTGTGCTTTATTTCTCTTGTGTACATTTAACCAGTAAGAGGAAATGATTAGTTGTATATTTTTTGCCAGCTTCCTGTAATTCCCTTTAAGTAGCATTTAAGGAACTACTCTTTCAAGAACGGTTTTCCTCCTACTTCATGAAATTTGTTTTAAACCTTAACTTGTGCTGGGACATACCTGTTTGCAGTGAAACTTAATGCCCCCACCCTGTGAAAAAGGCTGTAACCTGGGTGTTTGCTAACACACCAAATCCCTCTGTTCAGGAGGGTTAGCTGAAACCCTTCGATTAACATAACAACACACAGATGGCCTTCAATAAAGAGCAATGAAAGGGTTTGTGGTTCAAAAGCAATTTATGTCTGAAACTGTTGTCCTTGGCAACACACCTACACACTTTGTCTGTGGAATGTGCTACTGTTTTGTCTGCCGGAAGGAAAAAAAAAGAATATTTAATGAAAACAGAAGAAAAAATATACTATTATAAAGGGGAAGAGGAAGAATCTAGATTAACTCAGCATTTCACTATTTTCATTAATCCTGGTCAAGACTTATCACAGAAGGATCTGCTATGCTTTAACTCTGTATAAATGTTCTATCTTGAGAAAAGAGGACAAAAAAATGGATCTTTAAATAACACCCCCACGGGAACCTGCCTTGAGGTGTTTCTAGATATCCTTTACCTCTTTTAAGATGGAAATTTAGAGCCACTTTCCTGAGTTTATAATTGTATAGCTGTCAATTTTCCTTTACAAACCAGAGGACAAAACACTGAAAGTCATATAAAAATTCATGAAAGAAGAAAAACAAGCGAGCACAAAGGTGGCTAGGAAAGGGTATTACTGAAGCTGTTTGATAAGGACATGCTCATTGCGTTTCTTTACCTGGAAATGCCACTGCCTCTAGACTGGCACATCCATGAATATTTACCATGTGCTCCAGGCAGCCGTGCAATAGCTCTGTCTTGAAGCCTGACTCCATTACCCACTCTCTGCACATAAACTGCAGCTGCTTCTAGGATTTTAAAATGCCTCAAAAACTTTCCAGCAGCCCCAAAACAGAAAGATAAATTGAAGCTGTCTTTGTATTCTGTTTTTCCCCTATCCCTTCCCCAGCACTCGTTCCCTCTCCTCCCACCTGAGCAGTGTCAGAGGTTTCAGGCTCACATTTCTGACTGGCTTTGTACAGGCATTCCTTTCTGGGTGTGCAAAATGCAGTGAACACTCGAATCCCATGATCTAGGCCATTCCTTGCGGATCTCCAGACATGCACTATCCTGCAGCAGCAGAGGGATTTCTCTCACTGGACCTCCAGATACCTGGAGGCCATGGGAGATTGGCCTTTTCCTACCAGACGAAGCTTGGGAGCAGAGAGGTGGACCTACATGGGTCCTCTACCTCTCTGTAGAGAGCACTTCTGTAACCTCTGAAAACAAAGTTCAGCAACTAAGGAGTAACAGGAGAAATACTTGTTTATGATGTGGGAGGCATCATAGAGTCCCACCATGTTTAAAAGGAAAATTTTTCTTCTGGGCCTGAACAATATTTTAAGCAGACCTTAAGTAAGACACATGGCTTAAAGTGCTTCTGAAATTGCCTTTTTTTTGGGACTGAAATTGCAACAGAACCAGGAAAAGGAAATCACATCACCAACTTCATTCCCACAGTCATACCGTACAACTGCTCTTAGGGATTTGTGTATATATTGTGCTACAATTACAAATTTCTAACATATCAGAGATTATTCTGCACCTGTTCTATCCTCAAATTAATTTGGATCTTGTTCCTTTTGCACTGATCAGACCAGACTCTCCATGCTCTAGCACTTAAGAAATTTCATCTCATTCCCAGCGTAAATATGTTCACAATCTATATATATTATCTTTTTTTGCTGTTTATTCCTCTGTCAGCATTAGCCTTTAGTAGAAACAGTTCTTGTTCTCCTATATTTTTAGAGGATGATCACATCCACTTTTCACCTTTTATGTTTTGAGAGTGAACAAACACCTCTCTGTGGTCTCCTTTCATGACTCTCTTTATTCCTGAACATTTTAACCTGTTTTCACACTAGTGCAGGTAAACAGAGGAACAACAGTCCCACTTGTAAATACTGTGTTGAATGGTAGTCTGGAACATTCGACTGCTTGAATTCTGGTATAAAAAGTAAGAAGAAAAAGTACCTGAAAAGTGCTTAATTACCAAGGAACTCGAACACAGAGGGACCTCCTGCAATTTATGCTGGGAAGTATAGAGGAACAGCAGATCAGAAGGTTTGGAAACCTTGCTAATAAAGACAGATTTTGGAAAATGCATGCCTTGATTATTTTTTTTTACAGTCTAGTTAAAGAATTTTTAAAAGAAATATTATAGAATCCACTTTTAATCAACCGATCAATCAAAAAGTAATCAACATTCTGAAGTCCTAGGAAACTGTCATCGTCAAAGAAGTGTTGAAAATTTATAAAGGGACAAATAACAACTAAAGATTGAAGAAGTGTTAAATCCAAACCACAGTATTAATCAGAGGAAAATGGAATAAAATTTTATTCAGAACTTTTAAAATGCTTTAGAAATTATGCAACTCTATTCACTTAAAGTGAATTTTCACTAAAATTAAAATTAAGATCAAACTACAGAAGAATTAAGTTTTCAGGTTTCATTTTAGATTTTGGTTTTCCCTGTCCCCTCTCTGAACTTCCCTATTAAAATGAAGATAGTTAAAAGAGAATCAGAAGATTGGAAGTAAAAATCTTTCATTCCTTCAACCTCCAAATTTGGGACTGAAAGGTTGTTGATCAGACACTATGAAAAATCTGGGGCTTTTTTTATTAATTCATTAACTTCATTTAAACTTGTGAATTATCTACAGTAGTTATTGTAAGGACTTGTAGCAAGAAGGGGTAAACAACTCAATTTTTATTTTTTCCAGCATATTTGAGCAAAACAGTAATGCATGTAATAGGTCAACTTCACAAGTCACATATTAATGACCATTTCTAATTTAATTTTAGCTTCTTTTTTCTTTTAATTAGTTTTCATTGGAACTTCTGGAAGCTCAGTCTTTCATTTCTTCATGAAAGCCAAGACAGTATGAATTTATTTTTGTCTTCTGGGACCTCCAGTAAAAGCAGTTTTATCATGATGAAATTTTAACCAAATCTAGCAGTGGAAGATTAATCTCAAAGAAATCCTCCTCACTTTTCTAAACAGCATTCCTACGGGATAATAGTCTCTAGGAAGAGGTTCTCAAAAGATGCTCCATCGTATTTCTTCCAGATATGGTGTGAAATACAAATGCAATGTGAAAGGAATGGGGGACTTGTCTTTACAAATAAGCTATGGGCCTGCTGGTAGATAAAAACTAGCACTAAGAGATAAAAAACAATGGGAAGGATTCCACAGATTGATGAATGGAAAGAGAGATTTGTCTTTATCAATAAACTGTAGGTCTGCTAATAAATGAAATTGAATATCAAAAGATGAAAGAAACAATGAGAAGAACCATAAATTCCATAGGAATGAAAAAAAAAGGCAAGGAGGGGGGTATACATTAGAAAGGAATCTTAGGAATTAGGTGTTCCAGAAGTCTGTACCTCTCAAGTACCTCAGCCAATGGGGAAAGAGAGAGGGAAAATATGGTTGGGAAATTAGGATAAAAAGGAGGCGGTGTCCTCCAAAAATTTGAGAGACCCCAGGAGAATGCCCCATGGCCTCTCCCTTTATTCGAATAAAGAAACGGGACTCCTCTGTCTCCTTTTTGGACATAAACCTCTGGTGTAGGTGGATTAATTTTCCTGACACAATGGAAGAAGGGGAGACAGTCTGGCCTGGATCAGCTGCCTCACTGAGTGCAGAGTGCAAGGCCAAGGGGTCGCCGGAGGAACAGAGGCAGGACGTGATGCATTTGGACAGAAGTGGGTGTCTCTGGGGTCCTGGGAGGAGCAAACCATTCCTTGTGCAGTGGGAGCCATTTGGAGCACCTTCAGTAAGGGTCCTTTGGAAAAGAAGCTCAGGCTTTTCAGCATCTGCATCAGGAGCCTGATCAGCCTTTCCTGGCAGAGCTGAGCCTCTGAGAGTGTCTTCAGAGACTGTCAGACCCATCCTCTGGGGACAATGTCACTCTGAACACTGAGGCTGGGGCAGGACCTCTGCGAGAGGACCTGGGGGAGCTGGAAGAGGGAGGGTCTCCCAGGAGTGACCCCTAAACCAGCCTTGATCACAACAGCATCTTCCTTTCTCTGTCCTTGAAGAAAGGCTGAAGCTGTCTGTGCTTTAGCCTGGGATGCTGAAATACAAGTGTTCATTGAAAACTCTCTTTTGCTGACTTTTTGTTGCCACGGCTGCTTTGTCTTTGTTGCCCATCCAGCTCCTACTTGTTATTTAGGAGAGAAGAGAGACTATTTTTGATCTCAGTCTCTCCCAGTGCACATACCCCTAAGGCTGACAATGCTGCAATAATGTCTGTAACTATCCTCCATGGTTTTGCTTTAAAAACATCTGCATTTTTCACTTGCTCTGTGTCGTTCTGCATCTCCTTCCTTTCCTCTTGAACATTTCCTCTGATGATTCCTGCTTACAGCTGTAGGTATAGCCTGTATCTTTCATTATAGCAGAAATCACAGAATCTCAGAATAAGTGCTTACTCCTGTGTGGTTTGGCAGTGGTAGCTGTAGCAGCACGGCAACATTTCCAGAGCACTTTTTGGTGGTCAAACATTTTAGAGATTCAGCTCTCAGTAAAAGCCCAGCTGTCTGAAGACTCTTGTGTTCCTGAATATTAGCTGGAATCTTTCTAATGCTTTATCCCTCAAAACTTTCTGGGTCTGTGAGCTCCTTCAAGAAAAGTGGAGGTAGCCACTTCTCATTCTCAGTATTTTGTACTGAGAAAATGAACTATTTTGTAGGAGGAAGATTTTAATTCAGGTGGTAGTAAGGTCTTGTGTAGATTCCCTTTTTCCGTGGTTTGGTAGCATTTTTAACACTATAAAATGATTTTCAGCATGACTTTCTTTCAGGAATGTCATTGTTATCTCTTCTATTTTATTGTTTAGAGATTTTTAAATTTATTTTAACTCTGATTTTTTTTCCTTCCATGTTAAAATAAGTCACCTGTTCTTCTAACACAGTGAGACAAATGATCTTTGAAGTACCATGCCCACATCTATCAGTGGGAGGTGCAAAATGTCAAAAGCTTTCAAAAGCTTTTGAAACTTATAATTCAAAGACTACACTCTACCTACATTCAAAGAGCCTACAACATCTAGAAGCTCACTGTCATTGCCACCACCCCCAAGCCAGTGACACAGTGGTACAAACTGACCTAATCCCCTTTTGGATCCAGAGTCAAGTCTATCTGCTTGGAGGTGAGTTATTTACATATAATTCATCTCTGTTGGACCAAAGGAAAGCTGCCTGCTTAAGAAACACTGAAATCCACATAAGAAGAAATTTTTAGTGTGAGAACATCCTTTTGGGGCTTTTTAAACCTTCCCTCTATCAGAGTGAGTAGTCTCTCCTGACCAGCTACCTTTATAAAAGCAAGCAAATGTCAGTTTGGAGCTGTAAAGTAACATCTACTGATAAGTGATGAAAAACAAATTCAGTACAGCAAATGAATCTCTGTTATTTACCTGAAGTAGTTTGGTATAAGCTATTGTTTATGATCTTTACATCTAAGTCAAGTCTCAAGGCACTTTCAGAATGTTTTAAATGCTCTTATTTTGCCTGAGTGGTAGTTTCTGCTCATGATTTCCAAATGCAAAGGAAAGCATGAGCTGTATTAGTTTCAGTTTAAGTAACATGCTTATCAAATGTCACTCATGTCTTTGTATTACTTTTAGCTATTACACTGCATCTGATATTAGAAATGCACTGATGTAAATTCTCCCCCTCCTATTTCCTGCAAGTCATAGGATTTTTTTAATTATCTGCATAAATGCATTTATTAGCGCTCTTAACCTTTAAATAAAACTCCCATTACTGTCATCAGTCATCTGTTGGGCTTTCCTATCCCACTTAAGCTCATTACCTGTTCCTCCGTCTTTCACATCCTCCTCCTATGTGGAAATCTGAAAACCCAGCACTGCACCCAGGGCTCAGCCAGCAGAGGTTGCCTGGGCAACCAAGATACAGAAATTGGACATGTGGATGGTGAGAGGAGGAAAAGAAAACCTCTAAAAGGAAGAAAAAACAATCCAGAATACTCTTTATGAATATTTTTTCATTTGTAAAAATGTTGTAAATATTCCAGGGTAGCTCTGCACCAGTGCTTGAGGAGTTAGTCTCATCTACCTTCAGTGAGAGTTTACAAGAGCTAAGGCAGCAGCTTAGCAAAGAGGAGGTTAATATGATCACAGCCTAGAATTATCCAGAGAGAAAGAAATATTCCTGATACAATAAGACTTTCTATTTTAGAACAAAAGTTATAACAGTACCTGACAGCCAGATCTAGCTGAAGTTAAATACATTCAGACAAGAAATAATGTATGCATCTTTAATCAGGATAACAGTTAAACTTAGAAGAAGCTCACCTCTGGATTTGTCTCTAACTTAATAATTTTCTCTTTCTAAGAGATATTTTTCAGCTTCTAGATAAACTATGGATTTCACAAATAAATCCCTCGGTATAAGTCATCAGACTGCTGTCTCCTCCAGCTCAAATTTTTTGTAATGGATTAAAGTCTATAGGAAGGCAACAGAGAAAAATAAAGTGTAATTTTAAAAGGCACAACTTATTTGTTATGATGAATAAATACTAACATGTTGGATCAGACCAGTGCTCAAGCCAGTCTAATGGTTTTTATTTTATACATCTTGAAGCAGATTTTTCAAAGTGACATTTCGGCTTTTTCTGGTGAGAGCCCAAGCTGCAGCAGGGCTGGTGACATGGTTAGCATGGGATGGGTGTCCCCTGGAGGTCAGGCAGGCAACACGTGGAGAGCCTTAGGGTGAGCTTGGGCACTCGCCTCCCATGCAGGGAGGCAGGGGCAGCTCGTGTTGATGGGGAAGTCCACTCTTTTTGTTAATTCTCTTGTTACAGCCAGATATGCCAGAGATGTTGCCAAATCACAGCCCACACCTGTCTCCTCCTTGGCCACTCAAATGGACAACTGCCAGTGCACTATCGGGCAGATAAGTCAAATCCAGCCTATACCATCACGGTTTAACTGGGAGATGGATGCTCCTCTGAGAACGTTGGAGCTCCACACCCTCTTCCCCTGGATGCCACACAAGCTCCTGGCAACAACCCGGGCAATGAAGAAGCCACGTCACAGCAGGCAGAGCATTTGTGGTGGTGTCCCCAGCCGCAGTGGGGTTGGTGACATGGTTGACCCCGGTGTGCTGTCAGGAGGAATAGGGATGGACTCTTAGTGTGATTCTGTGGGAGCCCAGGGAGGTAGGGGCTTCATGGGGTTGATTGTTCCATTTATTTTCACCTCAGCTCTCGACCAGAATAAAAGGAGTTCCCAGTACAGACTGTTCCCTGCCACTAGGCTGGGCAGTGTCATCACTTCCCCCATGGACATTTCCTTAAGGGCTAAAGAAACACACGGCCTTGGCTGAGGTGAACTCTGCAGCACCCACCTTCTCTGTACCACACCATGATCCTACAGGCAGCTGGATGGTCCCTGCAGTCTCATGCAAAGTTCACTCCACATGGCTCCCCTGTGTAAAGTTTATCTCTAAATAAGTTTTCTGATTTGTCATTCCATTGGCTGGTTCATGCTGTCCTTTTTGGAAAATCTTTTGGGACTTGTACATCAGGATTGCATAAGCCTCAATTTCTTAGAAATTCATGAAAAAAAAAATCACTGTGTATTAAGCATGATATCTAAGATTAAAGACTGCAGGCATGCATATGTAAAACACTGTCTGCCTTATTTGAGGGATGTAGCCAATTTTTATGATAAAGGAAAGAGCAGGTAGTTCATCTGAACCCAACTGGCTTGTGCAAGCTTATGAGAATCCTTTTCATATGTAAACTCCAAAGGTCTGATGATGGGCTCTTGGGAATGCAGGAATGAAAAAATCTTAGGTTTAGCATCAGAAGACAGAGTCTCTGAGCACAGCAGAAAAGCCGAAGGACCTGCTCTGATTTATGGACATCAAATGTCACACTTGATAATGAACTTCACTGATAGGGCTGAGATCAGTGTCTCCTTAACACAACACTGCCAGGAAAACCCTCAGGGCAACCAGTTGAAAACACCCTCATTATGAGTGTGCAATACTTAGACTGAAGAATTTTTGTTGCCATGCTGGTAGGACTGCTAATGTCACAAGCAGGTGAGCCACTTGCTACTCTAGCAAAATAAGCTTTTTTTTTAAAGGATGGACAGATGCAATTCACAGTGAACTTGTGTGTGAGGACCTGTGCTTTAAAGGATAACAAACACACTGCAATGGCAGCCAGCTGACCCACATTCACAGCTGAAGATGTAAAGCTGGCCCAGAGGGAGCTGTGTCTAACCTACAAACAGATGGAGTGCTAGTCAAACGGACCATGCGTTTAAAACTATAAACCATTGCAGCAGCACGGGGATGGGTTTCCTGCTGCCCTGTGTAAGGAACAAGCCAGGTCAGTAGAGCACGATGAGCCACTTCTGGCGGGGAAGCACGACTCAGTGACTCCTATCTCCTCAGCACAAAGTGCTGCAGGGAGGGAAGCAGCCCCTGGGTATGCAGAGACAAATCCAGCCTCCCTGCCTGCAGTACCCGGGGTGCCAGTGTGGGCTGAGCTGGATAAGCCAGGGGAGCTCAGGGCCTCTGGTGCAAGCAACGAGGCTACAACAACGCCAGTGCCACTGTGCACTTGATGCCACCAAGCCCGTGGCATCACAGCTGCCACAGTGAGCGACACCCAGGCAGAAATCCAGCCTGCCTGCTCAGCATGGATAACCTTCAACAAAAGCAAAGGGGCAGTACATTGTAGGGTCACTGCGCTGTGAAGAGAGGAGAGTAGGAGACAAGGACAACCTTTCTCAGGCACAGTGGTGATAATTGCATCAGCACCAGGAGAGAATCACACACACTTGGGTCCACATTTTTAGACCCCACCAAAGCAAATATCTGTGTTGAGATCAGTACAGTACTGCTCCACCCTGTATGAGGATCTGCCTGTTGGCATAAATCAGCCTTAGAAAACGGGCTCCTGAGTATTTTGCTGAGTCTCCCAAATACATTGGTTGTTTTTGAGCACAGCCTTCCCCACCCCTCTGTGGAGCAGTGTGTTTGTACGACAAGTAATAAGCACATAAGCAATTACTGCTGCAGTGGCAAAGGAAAGGAAAATTGAAAGTTCCTCCTAAACAAAAATGCTTATCCTAAACCCACCTATTAAAGATAAAGCATAAGCATAATTAAGCCACTTTGCTTTTAGATAAAGTGTTTCACACCAGTGTTTCATGGTGTTCTAAGACAAAACTAGAACAAGGAAAATAGCTGTGCTGTGCTCAGTAAATGTATGCAAATAACCACAGCACAAAGCTATTATTAATAAAGACTAGTCGGAGATAAATCTCCCAGAGTCACCAGATTCCAGGTCCTTTTCTTTTTTTTTTTTTTTTTCCTTTTAGAGTTCAGAAAATCTTTTTTCAAAACTTCACATATACAAGACTTTTCCTGGGATCAGTTGGTGTGTTTCCACAGTGTTCAGGGAAAGCCTGAAACATTGGTGTATATGCAGGATCTTCATGGAATTTCTGTGACACTGATGATATGTGATACCTCTATGTTCAAGCTGACATACAACAGAAATCTGAAAACAAAAGTTATAGTTTCATGTATCATACCTTTGTCTTCCACCCACATACGGCCTTGTATCACAGAAGGACAGTAAGAAGCTGACTAAATATTTCGTTCCTTAAATTACTCTTTGATGGCAAACATATTAAATAATCATAAGAAGGATGAGGTTTGGTTTGCAGCCCAGGCAAAAATATTTAATATAAACTCCTAATCTGCTGTGATGGAACTGCTTAAGTAAACTCCTGTTACTTGCACAGATTCTGGAAGAAGGAAAAATAATTCATGTGTTTACTGCTTCTTTCCTGAGACCAGAGCATTTTCCTTCTGTGCTTAGTTTCAGACTTAATCACTTATAAAAGTCAGAGCATTTACCCATTACCATCCCTTCTCAGTTCAGCAAGCCAGTTCCAAGTCTTACTCCTCATAGACAACATTTCAGCAAAGCTTTGTGGCCAAAGGTAAGCACTTTTTTACTTCTGGTAAATAAATAAAGACTTTTCTATTCATTCAAGGAAGTTAGACTTGAGAAACTTTTGACAGGTGATTACCAGACTGAAAAACTTAAACTTCTGTCTAAGCCACTTCTTAAAAGTGGCTTTTAAGATACTCTGGACAAATTTTAACATTTTACCCTGATTTTTACCTGCAGTGATTTATAAGAATTTGAGAAGACAACAGATCAACTCCCACAGACCTAAACAGCCTGTCAGACATCGTTTTTCTTAGCAGCATCTTCGAAGTCTACCATCTCTTCCAAGAATATATTCCCCATGCCAAATTACATCTTCCCTAGGACCTGTACTGATCTTCTGGATTTATGAAACATTGCAGAAATCTCTGAGGGGAAACTAAAGCAACAAGTAGAAAATCCCTCTGTTGTCTAGCCTGAAAATGTAACATCAGATAGAATATTTGTTCAAAAATATTTCCTAAAAAGTCAGCTGAAAGGAGAACTTGGGTGTATTGGAAGCATTTTACATATTAGCACTAGATTGTTGGCTGCAATATCACAAAACTCCTTTTTTACACCGAGTTTTAAGTGCCTTATATTAAAGATCCATGAAGTATCAACTTAAGTGATTACATGATCTTACCAAGGTATTTTTCCTCTGCTTTGGCTACAGGTGTGGAAGACAATTTTTTAAAGTTCATTCCTTGCCATAATGCTCCATGTGAGAGCATATTCTAGCCGAGACTGTCACTAATTGCTACATTTTAATGATTCCTTTATCAAAAGAGCTATGTCCAACTGAACACACTTACCTGGCCGAGTTTCACCACACGTGTGAAATGATGTTGGTAGGAAAGGGCACCACTTGCCTTTTTACGTGACCGTGCTGTACCTGTTACTTGCTAAAGGTTAAGGGGGCAGAAATCAGAGCTCATGCGTAGCAATGAGTTATTCTGTGCACTCCGGCTGTTTGCTGCTGTCAGAGCAGGAGTCTCAGCTGCCCTGGGGTCTGACAGCTTCGCAGCAGGTTATGAGCAGCTGTAGGTTGCTGTTCTCATTGATGAAGCTTGCCCAGAGAACAACCGAAAAGCTCTCCCCCCTGTCCTTCTCCTCTGCTTCCTTCCTGAATCTCCTCACCTTGTAATGATCAGAAAAAATCTGTGTGGGAGGCAACCTTGTGTTTTTCTCTTGTATGCAGGGAACCAGATGTATACACATGAGCATGCTTTGTAATTAAGATTACATCAGAGGTATGAGCCATGTGTCATTAGTATCATTTTCTGACAGAAACACCCCAGGAAGGTCCCAGACACTGGCTGCCCACTCAGGTTGGGGTGGCTACAACAGCTACGCTGTAAGGGAGGACACGATCTGCTCTGGAGAGATCCTGTCACCCATCCATCTGTTGTGACAGTGGGTGTGGAAACCAGGGAGACCAAGCGCAGCGTAGAAATGGGATATACAAAAATCTTTATTTAAAAAGGATCTCATAAAGTAGCATTAGTAGAGTCTAACTTTGGCAGCATCGACTAAAACTGACAAATTTCTGGTTCTGTTTAAGTAATGAAATGTAGCTTGGAAAGATTTTCGGATTGTTTGGTTTGAAGAGCACATCCCAAATCTTCTAATAAACCACCACCACAAGAAGCTGGCCTCCCCATACATGCACACACAGTGGTACCATAGTTTGCTGCTGTAGAGTTGAAGCTCCTTGGAGTGCATATTTCAAGTATGGATACACTGTAAATATATATGTACACTCTGTGAACTCAACCTCCCCCTGCAATCGGTTCTCCTTTAAGCCAGAAATTAGGTGGAAAAACACAGTGAAAAATGCATCTTTTCAAAAGTATCACTTGTTGGACAGCTTGGTTGCTGTTCTGCTAGGAGAGATAGCCCTTACCTTCCCATTTTGGACAGCAGGAACAATCTCATTATGAAAGGAATAAAAAAATTGAATTGTTAGTAGCAGCCTGTCCTTAGAAACTGTACTTTCCTTCCCACATCCCATCCTCTTTTATTATCTCAAGCATCTTTAATCCAGCAAGGCAGCAATCATGCTCCTCCACTTCCACACTCACTAACTGGGTAGATGCCTTTATTATTTGATTTCATCAAGCTCGGTTTTGCCCTGTGAAAGTTTCAGGGAAATTACTAAAAAGAAAAAGTGAGAATACCCATGGGGTTTCTTTTCCTGTCCCTTCTGATGACAGCTCTCAGTACTAAACAATTTGCTTTTAATTAAGCCTGATGAATCAGCATTTAGGTGGCTGTAAAATGCTGCCACTTTCTTCCCTTTCTAAGTCTTTGGGAATTCACAACAACTCTTTCCACAGACAAGCTGCTTTTGATGCAAGGTTTATCATGTTCCCTTTTCATTCCAGGATACCTGGGGCTGGGACAATGTCATCTCCACAGTTACTCACTATTCAATGAGAAAAATCTTTTCCTCTTCTGAAAATGTTCAGCCAAGAAGGACATTGGCCAAAGAATGGAAAATTTGTACTAAGATCTTGTTTAATTTTTTAATGGCCAGATAGATCCAGAAAAAAAAAAAAAAAAAAAAAGGAATTCAAACGTTAAAAAATTTTGCAGATTTACTACCGTCTAAAAACCAGACAAAAATTATACATCAGTCAAATCTTTCAAAAAATAAGTAAATCACCTGTATTTTATAAAAGTAAAATGGTTATTTCATCCGAAACTAGGTCTGACAGAGGAAAAATACATAAGAGAGGGAGGAAGCTGCAAAAGAGGGAGGGAAAAATCTGCAAAGGAGGGAGGAAAAAAGCTGCAAAGGAGGGAGGAAAAAAGCTGCAAAGGAGGGGGTAAAAAAACAAAGTAAAAGTGAAGTGGAAATGTATTACAAAGGAAAGATAAAAAGTATTGTGAAAGAAAAGGAAAAGGGAGGAAAGAAAGAGAAAAGAGAATGACAAAAGCTGAATCTCCAGCACATATATTTTCCAGACAGAAATGACAACTGCTGTGGAGAGCAAAGGAAAATAGATGGAGAGAGGAAAGTAAAATTAAACCAAGTAGAGATAAGGATAAGTAATATAAAAATTGCATTTCATTCTTACTCCCTAAATTAATGGGTTTAGGAATAGCCTCGCTGTACAAACGGTCTATTCCTTGCCATAATCATTTATTGATGTTGACCTGCTGCACAGCAATTGATGAGACACAACCCTGCTCCCTGTCCGCCCCCTCTCCTTGTTAAGGTACTTTTAATATTGATGGACTATGTATTCTGTGTAGATTAATGAAACCCACATAGGAAGTGTATATTAATTTGACAGGCTACTCAGACTCATCACAAGTCGATGGGAAGGAAGTCTTTGCAAGACAAAAATGTAGTTCTCAATCCTGTAGCCTTATATTTTTTACTGAACCTTTTAAAATGAGAAGGCTTGTTGAACTCAAATTCCTTTTACAAACTTTAAAAACTTCTTAATGTTCTTAGAAGCAGCAAGATACTCTAAAAATGTTCCACAGTTAGATACATTTCTGAAAGTATTTTGAAGGAGATCACTGTTATATAATGTGAGGTCTGACTAGCATTCCTTTGTTCATGAAACTTTAATTCAAATAAGCCACCTCGTTAACCTTAATAAGCGTATTTGAAGGGCTCACCAGCTTCAGTTGGAGGTACATTAATCCTGTTGTAAGCGTCTAGAAGAGCACATCAAGTCCGTCATATACTCAAATAAATGGTCAGAGTAACATTATGTAGATAGTGGAGTCACACACTCAGCAGAACAAAATTGCTTGTGCATTCTCAGTTCGGGTCTTGGTGAATAGCTTTTCTTTTATGAGTGTTAGTCAGATAAAACACATAAAGATGCTTTTCCTCCAGATTCCTTCTTGAATCTGGACAGAAGACAGTGCTTGTCAGTTAGCTTCAGTTTTTCTTGTGGATCCCCTCCAACACAGCATATTCTGTGATTCAGTGATTCTGTGACTGAATCTGCATTGGGAAGTAAAAGAAGCATTTTGGAAAAAAAACCCAGACCCCAAAAACCACCGAAAGCCCCAAATCATATTTACTTGTACTTCTCCTGCAGTAGCATCATCCTTTTATTTCCTAGTTTACTGATAGGGAGCGTAGGCTCCAAATGTAAAGGCAAGCTTAAGGCAAAAAGTGGGACTTACTTGCTCAGCATATCTAAGAACAACTACTGTGGACAAATTTACTTTCCTGGCTTTTCCTTAGCTGCATTTTGGTCAAAAGAGTAACATTCCTCTCTTGCCTTTTACCATCTAAAAAATGAGCAGAGCAGTAGAGAGGAGTCAGCAGAAATGACCCATGTATGTGCTTGGTGGAGCATGATGTGGGAAAAAAGATGATTTGTTTCATCATGTTAATTATCCATGTATCATAAACCATGGACTCATGGGATGAAGATAACCAGAATAAGTGGCACAGCAAATTAAGTGTTGGATTTTCATAACCATTGAATACTTTTCATCATTCTATTTTAATAGAGGCCGGGTTTTGTTCTTAAAAAAAAAAAAAAAAAGTGAAAACCTAAAAATATGAAATTGACCTTCACCTCAGTCATCACAAATTGCAGTCTATACAATTACTGCTCTGTTCTTTGTCACATGAGAGTGGTAATTTGGTAGCTTCTCTGGGGACAATCTCTGGAGAGACAATATGACACACCACTAGACTCCCGACACCAAAGTGAGGAGATAAGAATGCTGCAGACTTTGAGAGAGAGCATGGTTTCACAGCCCAGATTTACTCACGTCTGAGCTTCTCTTGAGTGTTTCAGCCTTACCTCTGCACTGTACCATTAGTCTTGCCTCCCTCCCTGGGGGCAGTTTGCATATCAAACTCCATTCTTTAGTTTTTAACTGTAGTGTTGGGGTTTTTTTAACCCCTCTTTTGATTTTATGATATTACATGTCATCTTTATTTCATGGATTTTGACATCCTGTCTGAGTTCAAGTCCTACTTTCTCATTTGGGATTTACACAAAGTATGACTTACCTTTTTTCCTAGGTTTACTCTCCAGACACACACAATTCTTCACAAACCCCTGAGCTCTACAGTCACTCTGTACCCCCATCCTTAGTTTCTTGCTGCTAAAGCTCCAAGAGTAGGAATGACCCTTAACAGCCCTGACCAGCCTCACCTAGGACCTCTCCCCACGCCCTGATCATGGGCCCAGGAATCTCATTTAGGCTTAGACTTGGCCCTGACCTGAGTTATGCTGTAGGTGTATCTGTCTTTAGTCCTAGGTTTGGCCCTATCTCCAGGATGGCACATAGACCTGTGTTTGGGTCCAGCTCCAACCCTGCTGCTCCCAAATATCCCACAGAAGCTCTGATGCTCTGGACAAATTCCCTCTGGTTGCGCTTCTGCCTCAGCAGTGATGACCTAGAAGCTGTGGGAAGTCAAATAATTGAGGGAGTACAGCAAATGGGTTACAACTGAATGGCAGAAATGAGCTTTTGCAGCTGCTAAAAGCTGAATTCACATGCAAGTCAAGTATTAAATCACATTTCAGTTGCTTCTAGTGAAATCCATTATAAAATTCCATGACTTTTGCATATTGCTAGAACTTTTTTTTTTCAATGTATTGAACTCAAACTAACAGGGACTTATTTGATATTAATCTAGCTGTATCAAAGTGCTTAGACTTAGTTACAAGACTTGTAGTGTTTCATTATAATATGGTTCTGATAGAATAGTTAAAACCCCCCGGATTTAAGGAGTTGCTGAATGTGTTATTGGCTTCTAAACCACTTTGCAAACAATTAATATTTAGCCATAGAGACAATTAATTTCTATAACAGCCACAAAACTACCTGAGCTGGTCTACATGGTTGTCAGTTTTCAGATCAGGCTGATTTGTCAGCTTCAAGATTTTTCTTCTTTGGGTCAGTAATTGGGTCATGTGAATTTTTAGGTTGTATTTCTTGGTTTTAACCAGCCTGTGCCAAAGGACTGCCAACACTGTGAAAAATTAGAAGTGGATAAAGCCATTCTGAGGAACCTGTTGTTACGAGTGAGCATATAGGAATTAAAATAAAATATAATCCAGCACAATAAACTGTGCAGGTCTAGAATGTGAGCAGATTAGAATGACTGTCAGGTTAACAAGAACCTTCTTCAAGTGATGATGTCCTGACAGCTACTATTTTAGAAGAAAGTCAAGGAGTCAGGAAAGAGGCTTAAAGCAGAAGGGTGATGTGACACATACGTTTTTTCTTAGCTATAGGATTCAATTCTTCCTTTCAATTTAAACTACTGAATTGCTACACTTTTGTTCCTTAATCTATTTTGCTGAAAAATACTGAACATAAATTTTATCACTTCATTAAATCAGTATTTCATGTATGCTCAGTTCCATTAATAGGAACTTTAAGAGCTTCAACTAGTTTCCAAAACCTCTGCGTATAGATAGGGAAGTTAACAAACCATGCAAAATTCACTCCTGAAATCAATGATAAAGCCAGAGAAAGACATGCACGTGTTTTGTTGCTATGACTTCCAGCTGAATAGTAACTTCCATTCAGCAACACTTTTAATGACATGATATTGGCTTTTGTTGACAAAGGCTTTAATCCATAACTCACTATATAGAGTATGACTGTTTTTTGCTTTTGGCTGGCAGGTTTTGGCTGTTATGCTCTTCAGGTCATAATTAAGGAGCTTAAGATAATAGCTGTGAATCTAATGTAGCAGATTTTGTAATAGCTACAAAATTTTGAATCATGAACCATATCTTTATATAATTTTGAACAATAAGTAATATAACATGGTTCTTCAATTTAACTATAGGTACAGCTAATGTTCCATCTCTACTTGGAGCTAATACCGAATGCACGGCATCTGCAGCAGATCCTGGTGTAACAAGTAACAAAAAATACTGGCACTATGCATCTAAACAATTTACAAAGCTGCTCTACTGAGTAGAAAAAGTACGATCATGGAATGAAAGCTCTAAGTCATCTGGAGAAAAAACTCTGAGTCTTATAGCCAAGCTCAAACAGTACTTTGGGAAGTGATTGATGTTATCTACTGTTTGGAAAATACTTAATTATTTGCACTATAATTCTTACATGTCTATAAAGCACTCTTCTTTCAGGCTACTATGAGTAACAACATAAAAGAAAAATTGTCTCCTAATTAGCTGTTCTCTTGTTGCCTCTTTAGGGAAAAGCTTATTTTAAAACATCTTGAGTTTTTCATAAGGTGTGGAATAATATTTTGTACACATTGGTACATGTACTAGGACTTCAGAAGGCACCAAAAAGTATATGTTTGTATGATTGCCACCAGTTGGAGTGGTGGACTTGGCACCTGTAATACTACTTTGGTTTCTCTAGTGGTAAATTCGCTACACCCCCAAACACACATCAGGGTTTTCTTGAGGCTAGAATTACTCCATTAGGCTGTGAGTCATGCTTGAGCCCCATTTGCCTTGCCAGGCAACAGAGTGTGAGTGGTGGTTGAAGGATGCGTGGGAACAGGAAAGGGCCTGGATGTGCCTGGAGTGGGCATGAGAGCAGCTGGATGCAATTGAAATCACCTCTTCCAAAGACTGTAATTTGCACCTGAAGAGGAACAGGTCATTAAAGCACAGGACTGGTGAGCACAACATGCTCCTCAAATTCTCTGTGTGGAGATCACAAAGCCACAGTGCAAATTCAGGAGCAAAAGAACAAAAGCCCAACCACTGTTTTTTTTCTACACATCTACTGACACAGAGGAGTGTGACACAGAAAACTGCAAAGCTCTTTGGCAAAAGGGACAGAATGATGAGTGGGTGTCCCTAACTTTGTCTATGCTTGGCTGCTTAGGTGTCTCTCTTTTCCAAAGTAGTGGTTAAGGTTTACGAATACTGAGTATAGTGTAAATCTGCCTTTTGACTGGTTAGTGAATTGTTTAGACTGCATGAAGTGATTAGCTAGATACAGGGAGATAAGAATTCTTATATAAACTGGATGTAAAGTAGATAAATTAACTAAGCAGAGTCAAGAATGCATGGTTCTGAGAAAGATTCAGGGATGTTCTTCAGGAAGAGAGAGCACAGAGAAAGGTTTCCCTGATGCAGCCTGACACCCAGCTGTGCTAGCGTGAGACCAGCCTCTCTGCAGAGGTGGTGTGGTTTCTGTGGTTGTGACATTGTAATTTTGAAGCGCTTTCCCCTACAAGACACCCTGTAGACTTTTCCCACAGGGTAAAAGATAGAGATGAAATTTAAGTGGCCTGATGATGGATTATTTGTCTTGCCTGAGCTCCTGGCTGTGCCAGTGAGTTAAGTGCTTCTACCACTTGCCATGGGAACAGCACGGAAGAGAAGGATCAGTGAAGACTGTTTCATACAGATACATTGGAATGATCATTTTGATCACTGCATGCCTGCTTGAAGTGAATTCTCTCATTGTGGCTAATAAATACTTCCTGCAGCACTCTTCTGGGGGCAAATTTGCTTTTGCTTTGCTGGACTTGTGATATATTGAGCACTTGTGTCTGCACTGGGGCAGTAGGCAGCTTCCACAGTTGAGTCCTACCACCCCCAGCTTCTGCTGGCTTTTTTGGGACATAGAGGTCTTGAATACAGTGCCCTGCAGGAACTGCACTCTCTCCCATTTGGAAGGTACAGTTATTAATTAATGATTTGGGAGGAAAAGAAATTAGGAGCTTGAAGTCTACCAGTTGGCAAGAGGTTTGCATACAAATCTTCTTCTTCCCTCAGGAACAATTAAATGAAATCAGTTATATTTGCATATAAAATAGCTTATTTTTTCCTTCATCTGAAAATAAGTATTATGAGACACATTTTCCTCACAAGAATTCACATGAGAATTATTTAATTGGAAATATTAAATCTATTTTTTCTAAAACCAAATAGAAAATGAGAATTTTAAATAATATTCATAAATAGGAACTTGAATAGCTTGGTAATCTGTAAAGAAGTTGTATTTAATACTTTAATGAATTAATAAGGCTTTGGGAAGTTTGTGCTCATTAATTTAAAAATGAGTTTCAGTATTTTAAAGGAATTTTATTAACTAGTCTAGACAAATGATAAAGAAATCCTACTGGCCAGAAGCATGGCCAGTTTTCCAAACTCTTATGTTCCTGAGAATTTGTCATGACTTCAATATACTTTATGTTGAATGTGTATTTCCAGATTACTTTCATAAGTTAAAATTCAATTTTGATATGACCTGTAAAATAACAATAAATAAATCTCCTTAATTTACTTGGTAGTTATAGGCAAGCAGTTTCATGCCTGTTTCTGTACACCTGGATCATGCATAAGAGCAGCTCTGTTTCACCTCACCTGCATTGCACATCTCTTCTACCTGGAGCAGGATTTGAAATCTCTTTTTCATGGTGATACAAAGGGCTGACTCCACAGTTCCTGAGATTAACATGTAATGAAGTTAGGGGGTTTTTTTGATTGGTGGATCTGTGACTGATGATCCATTGGCCAAAGGAATACTTACTAGATCAGGAATTTTCTGGACTAAAAATATGACCTGCTACTGACAGTGGAACTCTACAGCAGGAAATCCATGTGATTTGTTATCCATGTGGCATGAGGTTGCTTTAAAGAATGTTCATTATAACATGGGGTTTGCCCATGACTAGGAGGACTGCTGGATAATTCAGTAGGCCCAGTAAGGGGGACAGGAAAGCCTTGAAAGCCACAGATTTATGAGCCAGATACTACCTCTGGCCTCGAGGTCCTGCTGGCCTCATCCCTATTTCCCTGCAGGATCCTCTCCTGGCACTGTGAACTGCACGTGGCATTTTGGCAGCTCCCTACTTACAAACTGAGGCCCTGGCATTGTCAAAGCCCCCCTCTTACAGTGCATCTCAGGGGCACCAAAGCTGGAAAAAAATAGATGCCCCAAGTTGCACTTTCTCACAGTGCTGCTCTGGAACAGTTCTTTTATACCTTTACTAATAGAAGTTGCTTTGCCTAAAGTATAGTTTTTATCATCACTATTTGAATTTTAAAGTTAGAGACCATATGTCAGAATTTTTGAATGCAGCCAACTGCTTTTCTTTCCATGTGTGAAGTTATGGTACCACTCTACTTTCAGGCTTGGTAGGGTCTTGTTTTATTGTTTTTGTTTTCGTTTTTTTTTTTTTTTTTTTGTTTCTTTTTGTTTCTTTTTGTTTCTTTTTGTTTCTTTTTGTTTCTTTTTGTTTCTTTGTAGTTTTTTTGGTTGTTGGGTTTTTTGGGGTTTTTTTTGGTTTTGTTTTTGGTTTTGGGTTTGGGTTTTTTTGTTTTATGAAATTTTATTTCCTTTTAAAAACAGAAGAGAACTGGGAATTAAAAGAGCAGCTGGAGATATATTTTGTCCATGTCTTACTTGCATCAAGACTGACTTCTTATGAAAGAAAACAATGGCTGCCTCTGCTCAAGAAATACTTCAGTACGTGATTAATTCACTGCCAGCATGGATTTTTGATGTGTCTTTGCCATATGTGAATGACCAGTTCAAATGTATGTTTTTCAAATCTAAGCAGGAGTCCACCATTTGAAGTGCAGCTTGTGCAGAGCTCAGCAGCATTAAGAGCCGTAAGCCCTTTAGTTGAAATGACTCTTGCAGAGGGACAATAAGGTCAAGGAACAGAGGAGCAGCACTAGCAGGTCGATGCCTGAACTTGTGCTCAGAAATGTTATACAGACAGACGTCCCACTTCTAGCTTCCAAAAGCCTGGCATTTTATTAAGGTTGTGCAGAATGTGCCAATCTCTCCCCCTGCTTCCCTTGATTTTATTAAAGAAAGAGAAGATACCCACATGCTATCTCAGAAACTTTTCTCTCTTTTAGCAATAATACTCCCAACTCATTGATTAGCTCCAATCAAATCTGATAGAAGGGCGAGAAAGTCAAAGATTTCAGGTCTTCCTGATGACCCCTCCCTGTGCAGACCTGAGGTTGTTGGCTCCATGCTCATAAGGGATGTCAACAGCAGCCAGCTGGCCCAGAGCACACCTCTGGCTCCAGTGGCACAGGCGTGTGCCTGAGCCTTCCTGCAGAGGCAGCTGAGGACGTGGAGGGGAGCTGAGGTTACTGCAGGGGAGGAGGGAGGGGTGGGTATGGAGCTGGGGAATTATACTGCAGCTTCAAGAAATCAGTCTTCATTAGTCCTGCTGCAAAGACTTGGAGTGATTCTTCTCTGTCTCTCAGGAGACAATCTTAATCATCTGGGACAGAGGCGTTCAATGTCTTTCTCCTGATTGCCCCTCCAGAGGCCGTTCCTTTTGACTGGGTAATCCACTAATCAGTATAGAAACACCAGGGACTTGCTAGAGAATATTAGGAGAATGCACCATCCATAGCTGCCGTGATCTTCAGCCCACTGAAAATTGAAATATTTTATACCTACTTTCAAAAGGAAAGAGGCACTTCTTAAAGGATAACAGTTCAGCACTGGTGGTGAATAACTCGCAATAGAAGCACAGAAGGGTTTGGGTTTGAAGGGACCTTAATGATCATCTTGTTCCAGCCCTTCTGCCATGGACAGGGGCACCTTCCACTGCAACAGGTTGCTCCGAGCCACATCCAACCTGGCTTTGAACACTTCCAGAGATGGAGCATCCACGTCAACTTGTTCCAGTGCCTCATCAGCCTCACAGTAAAGAATATCTTCCTACCATTTAATCTCAATCTACCTTCTTTCAGGGTATTACTCCTTAGCCTATCACTACATGCACTTGTAAAAAGTCCTTCTCCTTGAAAAATCACTCTTCATCAAGATGTTGCTGTCTCTGCTTTATGTTATAAGTTGCATGCTTTTAAAATAAAGTTAGCAGGAAAGTAAGTGAATTCAGAAAAAAAAAACCTAGAAAAATAATATTTTTCTCTCCCCCCCAGGAAAAAAGTCTGAAAAAAATGCCAAGGGGATATTTTAGATCAGTGCTGAAGGACAGCTATCCTAGGCCCATTGCTTGCGCAAATATTTGGGTAGTCTGAGGAACACCCCAGGCATGGCTAATTTCTCTAGCACTGCAAATCTTGGAAGAATGGCTCAGCAAGGCATCCCTGCTAGAAACTGCTCAACTTTCTGTTAATTTTTCTCCTTTAGTTTTGTCAAAACCAGGCTTTCTTACAGGGATAATTTGATCCTTCAAAAATCAAGGGATCCCACTGAAACAGTATGTTGTTAACATATTATCAGTCAAATCCAGATTTCATCAGATTTCTGCAAAATGCTGTTGTCAAGCCCAAAAGACTTTTCATTCTTATTTGAAATTAATTAGACCCTCTGCCTTACTTTGATTTTCTAAAAGGCTGCAGCAGGGGAAAATCAGTTACTCTCACAGCTCTTGCCCGATAAAAAGATCTCTCTTGTGACAGTAGGCATCTAGATGTAAAATATGTATTTTATGTAATGTTTACATACAATATAGTGAGACATTTGTCTGGTTTAAGATACAGCCAAATAAACACTTGCAGTGTTTCTTTTTGTGCAGATAAACTCATATTAATTCCAAGACAGTGAAATAGACTTAATATTCTGGTAATTATCTATTTCCAATTAAAATATCATTGTGCAATGAATAATAATAGAAAAGAGCCAAGACTTTCAAATGTTTGAGGTTGAGTACCTTGAATTAATATTTATGAACAAAAAAAACTGTTCTGACTTCGTAAGAGTGCTGTGCACTCAGCAGCATCTTCTGCAATTGACAAAAACATGGATGCAGTACAGAGTAAATTGTCTCTTCTGCATTTTGATTAAGGACAGACCTTGCTGCCTTGTTAAGTGCACAATGCTGCAGCCATTGGGTCAGCTGTGAGTTGAAATTTCCTTGGTTAATGAAGGCAGTTTACAGTAATAACCAGTTTTAAGAAGCAGATGTACTTAGCACTCTGAAAAGCACTCAGCAACTTCTGAAATCCTAGTGTCTGAAATATAGACTACTTATTTAGTTTAGGTTTGGTAAGGGTTTTTTTGTTGTTGTTGTTGGGTTTTTTATTGTTTGAGGGTGGTGTTTTTGTTTGTTTAGTTTGGGATTTTTTGGGTATTTTGGGGTTTTCCTTTCCTTTCCTTTCCTTTCCTTTCCTTTCCTTTCCTTTCCTT
>VWPU01008182.1:0-56662 GCA_013398955.1 Callaeas wilsoni | reverse complement strand
CCTTGCCTTGCCTTGCCTTGCCTTGCCTTGCCTTGCCTTGCCTTGCCTTGCCTTGCCTTGCCTTTCCTTTCCTTTCCTTTCCTTTTCCTTTTTCTGTGAGGTCGACTTGTCTGGGTGTTAAGGCTTTGTTTTGAATTCTATGATGGTTTTGCCTGCCTGAAGATTGGGTCTGAAAAGAAACAGAAGCTACTGAGGTAGATTGCAGCCCCTTTCTGCTGAAAGCCAAAGAGATAGAGAGGAAAAACTCTCTCCTCTTCCCTCCTAACTAGCAGACACTGCCAGCCCAGAGAAGAAAAAAGTATGTAAACATCTAGCTGCAAGGTCAAGCGAACCACTTTGAAGAGTTCCCTTGGTTTCTCTCTCCCCCTTTGCAGTTTAAAGGCACAAACTACATTTCTAGAGATCAAGCAGGCAATGGGGAATACAGTATTGTCCTAGAATCACCTCAAGTCATTTACAAAAAAAAAAAGGTTTCGAATTGCTGTCATCCCTTTCCCTTAAAAGGATCTTACTTTAGCTTTCCCAAGGGTTTGTAATTATCTTTTAGCACTTAAAAGCAGTTGTCCTTTAAAGAGATACAAGATCTTCCATCTGCTTTTGCTGTCCAAACACCTTCCTGGGAACTTGATTAAGCAGTACATCTTTGGAAGTACAAGAGGGGAAGACAGTGGTGCTGTTAGTGCTGCATCCGGATTTGTAGCACTGACCTTACAAATGGTGTCTAGGTGGTGTGGGATGCATCAGAGCAAATTGTGAGGAGCTTGACCCCGCTCACTGAAGTTCCCAACGTTCTTCAGAACAGTGCTCTGATGCCTGAGAAGATGCTTGCACCAGCTGATAGATATTGAGCGTTGGCACTTCAGTTTCTGTTTAGTGCTGTCATCTGTAGACCTTTTCTACCTGCAGATGTGTTCCTCGATGACATTCTCAGCTTTGAAAAACTGCCCAGTTTTGGCCATTTTCCTATTGCAGCTGTAGGTGCTCCTATTATAAACAATGAGGTAAAAATTTTCTGTATGTTGCCTATTAATGACTAATACAAGTGTATTTCAGCACTGGCTAATGAAACCCCCAACTCTATGCCCTTCAGAGTAGGCTGTTTGAGAAAGTATCAGACCAGAATCAGGGCCCCTCTCTCCCCCGTACTGTGTATCTCCTCCCTGGGACTCTAGACCTCCATCCACTGGAATCCCACAGTGATGAGATAAAGACGTTTTATAGTATCCAGAAAGGTGTGGTTTGCATTTTTTATCCTCTCTTAACTGTGAATGTCTACCAAGTAATAAAATAAATCTTTATATGGAAAGATGAGTCATGGTACCAGCTGGAACTAAATTTGGAGGGAGGGTTTACTAGTACAAGTGGTCAATACATATCAACATTTTCTGACTTTTAGTCATTATTCTCTGACTTTAATTCCATCTTAGTTTTGTTAAATAGTATTCTGCTTTGCACAGGAATTGCAGAACTGATTGTACCCAAGGGACATGTAATCTAACAGTCAGATGGAGGCAGTATCAGCTATTTCAGTAGGTGTCATACGCAGCCATTTGTAGACAACAGGTAAAAATATGTCTTTTTAGATCCTTATATCTAACAGAGCCTGGTTTATAGGCTTATATATGACATTTCAGTCACTCAATTCACTTGGGATAATTCTGAGAAGTGTTATTATAAATACACTCGTCCAATTCTTTCCGGTAAAAATAAATTTTTGCCTGCGTATGGTTTGGCGCTTCCCTGCAAGGACTATTTTGTCCCAGACAGATGAACGGTGACCTTCCCTTAAAGGAAATTATCTGTTTTCTCCTGGATCAACATTTTACTTCCTCTTTACTTTCATTTCTAAGATATATCTGAATTAGTAATTTGAAAAAAATGGGAGCAACCTCTTCCACCCATCCACTTGTCACAAGTCAGCAAAAATTAGCCCCTGGCATCCACGGTGGGCCAAGGAGAGTTTTGGGAAAGCTGGAAAAGTTCAGCAATCCAGCACTGGTGAAAATTACTCTGTATTTCAACATCTCTGTTCTTCTTAGTTTGTGCCAATTTGCAGGAATATAGATTTCTCTGCTGATTGCAAGAACAGGTTTTTATTTGACCAAAGGGGAAAATTCTTTAAAAGTCTCTCAAAATATTGCCAGGTTTAAAGTCTGATGAAAAACTTGATCTGCTCCATTGATTTCCAGAACTCTATTTTCTTTCAGAAATGCTCTCCTTCCTCAGCTCTCTGTCCCTACCCTTCCTAAGCCCATCGTGTGTGCCGACGACACCGAGCTGGGTGGCGCGGTCGACGCTGCAGGGAAAGGATGCCATCCTGAGGGACCCGGGCACACTTGGACGTGGGCCTGGGTGAACTTCACGGAGTTCAACAAGGCCCAGTGAAAGGTTCTGCACCAGGGTCAGGGCAATCCCAAGCACAAACACGGGCTGGGCAGCGAAAGGAGAAGCCCTGAGGAGAAGGACCTGGGAGCATTGGAGGACAAGAAGTTCAACATGACCTGACAATGTGCACTTGCAGCCCAAAAAAGCAAACGTCTCCTGGGCTGTATCCAATGTGGCCAGCAGGACAAGGGTATTTCTGCCTCTCTACTCCATCCTTGTGACACCCCACCTGCCGTGCTGCACCCAGCTCTGGGGTCCCCAGCACATGAAGGACATGGACCTGCTGGAGAGAGTCCAGAGGAGGGCTGCAAAGATGCTCCAAGTGCATTGAAATTGGAGGAGGAAGTTCCTTTTGCAATTAAAATCTTTAACTCACACTTAATACAAAGTAATTTCCTTGTGCCTGACAAGGACTGCAAATTGGTCACAGGTTTCCTGAATCACACTTAGTGCCACCTCAGCATTTTACTGGAGGAGTGAATTTCCTAGTCTTCTGAATTGCATAGTCTGTCGAGATGTGAATCTTTGGATGGAAAAAGAGCAGAGACGGCCTTGGACTATGTGCATATTTCTCTTTGTTTTGAAATGTCATGTGTGTGAAAAGTATTTGACTACTGATGGGTTTTAAAATTTTTATGGCTTCTGCTCCATGGTCTAAGGTATGCTTTTTTCTCTTTCCAATTTGTCATATTGAGATATTCGTAAAGAGATCAAAGGCAAACCTTAAATTTGTTTCTTTATTTCCTATCTCATTTTCAATATAAAGCTTTCATTACTGTCTTCCATTTAACAGTCCCCTGTCCAGGTAGATCTTAGAACCGTAGAACCATTTAGGTTAGAAAGGATCTTTAAGATCATTGAGTCCAGTCATTAACCCAGCACTGCCAAGTCCACCAGTAAACCTTGTCCCCGAATGCCACATCTACATATGTAAATCCTTCCAGTAATGGTGACTAAACCACTTTNTAAATCCTTCCAGGAATGGTGACTAAACCACTTTCCTGGGCAGCTTGTTTCAATTCTTGACAACCCTTTCCATGAAGAAATTTTTCCTAATATACAATTTAAACCTCCCCTGGCACAGGTTGGGGCCATTTCCTTTTATCTTATTGCTAGTTACCTGGGAGAAGGGCTCAAAACTGAACACAATATTTGAGGCATGTACTCAGCAATGCCCAGTATCAATGCCCTGGTCCTGCTGGCCACACTGTTGCTGATACAGACCAGGATTCCACTGGCCTTCTTGGCCACCTGGGCACACACTGGCTCACGGTCAGCCACTGTCGACCAGTGCCCCCAGGTCCTTTTCTGCTAGGCAGCTTTCCAGCCACTCTGCCCCCAGCCTGTAGCAGTGCCTGGGATTGTTGTGACCCAAGAGTAGGACCCAGAGCTTCACATTATTGTACCTCATAACCTCATGGCATCTTTGTTGTCCTCCTAGGTTACCCCTGCTTTCAAAAGTGATAAAATCTTTTTTTTCCTGAGTTCCAGCCAAAGCTCTCTGTTCAGCCAGGCTGGTCGTCCTCCCTGCTGGTTCATTGTTTAGGACATGGGAACAGCCTGTTCCTGCACCTTTAGCATTTCCTTCTTGTAGGATGTTCAGCCTTCTCACTGTTGCCTGCTTGTCTCAGCCATAGCGTGCCTTCACACAGGCATTGATTTGATGGGAAGACCTTACCTCAAGAACTGCCGTTTAGCAGCTCTATTTTGATGCCATGTGATTTCCCTTCATGTCTGTCTTAAACAGCTCCAAGTCTCACTTTCCTGTTTCTGTGACGTCAGCTTTTGCAGCGCTCCACAAAGAAACAGAGGGGTAGAGGAACCCGCAGCCTGAGTCAGATGAGTGCTGTGACCTGTGGAATGAGCAGTGTTACCTGAAAGTCTGCAGTTTAACATTTAGTGCTACAGTTGAATTTGGGGGTGTGAAACAAAAACATGGAGGAAAACTATAAAGTGATAAGAACAGTCTGCAAGTTTCCCTGCTCAGGCCTCAAGGCCTGCTAGCTTATGCCACACGTAAATGTACAACAAACAATTGTAGCATATTAGTGTGTTCACCTATTTCAGCTCGATGAAATTATTTGATTTTTTCCCTATGCCTGCACATAATTAGTTAAATGAGAAATTCAGCTGGATTTCATCACCAGCATCCTGGTGGAGGTACTATAATTTAATCTCCACTTATAGCCTAGTTATACAGCCAACAGGACTATACCAAATTTTGACACAGAGCTAGAAAGTGTCATTTGTGTCAAGCTAGTACTGATTAATGTATTGCTCTATTTCTATTCAGATCTTTATAAGTAAATACATGACTGTACCTGAGATATTACCCTGGGACCACACCGAGCAGTTGATATTCCTGGGGACATGCATTCCTACAGAGTTGCACTATGGCTGGATTGTTGGTGTTCTGCAAGTGGTTTCCCTGTTCACTAAACTGTAACAGAACAAGACCTGGTGTCTCCATAACTGATTGGTTTTATGCTGTCTATGTACCTAGGACAAATATAGATTATAAGCTAGAGACTCCTTAAAATTGTCCAACTTTCTTGTCAGTGAAAGAGTTTATTTTTTAAAAAAACCCCAAACATGTATTAATAATGGACAAGAAATCAAAGAAATCTTAGTGTTCATTGGATAAAAGCATAATGGGAATGCCTAGGCACTGATAGGAGAGTTCATGTTATATTCACAGAGAGATGGAATGAACTGGGGCCCCTACAATCATTGGAAATACTGCTTTGGTGCTGAGTATTTAGCCATTCTGAAAACATAGTTTTGTCTGGGGTATTTCCTTAAATTAAAAATCTTCACAAAGCAAATCTTTGTCTCTTAAAAAAAGCCTAAAGCCATAAGCCCTTTTTTCTCTTACATAAATAAAATAGAATATTAGGGAAGACTGAATATTTTCCATTGAAACTAGTTTATCTATCTTAGATTTGCTCCAGGATATAAAACCAGCATTTTGCTCTGCATGGTCTCTCCTTGCACCACATCACTAGGCTTTGGTCTTTCTTAGAAAAATAACATTCTGCCCATGCAATAGTTTCTAGGCTGTCAGCATAACTACACTGGTTAGTGAGAATCATCACTGAAGGCTATTGTCACATCCAGTTTAGGTGTTTCTTACTAAAAAACATTATTCTGTCTTAATGTTGTTGGGTGCATGTTGATATTTTTTCAAGTATTGACTATTCTGATGCATCTGGTTGAACTGAAAGTAACACGGAGAAACTGTTGGAGCCATGGATTTTTGGAGTGTTGGGTCAGTCAGGATCAGAGGTTGAAATGATCTGGCTGATGGCGCAATTTTTCTGGGTGTGTCAATCACAAATGAGGAGAGATACTGTGTTGTGGTGACTGAACCAACCACAGGAATGCCCAGGGGGCCACATAGCCCAGATAAAGAGGTTTGGTGGGCTGGCTCCAAAGGTTAAATGGCCTCTGTGAGAATGGCTTCTCCCATTGAATTCCTGTGACCTGATGTAGGCTCGGTCTGTCTGATTGACAGTGGACAGACACCCCTTGTATCTCCTAAGGAAAGGTAACCAGGTCTGTCCTGCCCTTCCCTTCTTCCTATAGGTTACTGCTATGTCATCCCCACCCCCTTCCCTGTATCCCTTTTAAGCCCACTTTGGCTACAACCTCACTCTCTTCGCTTCTGGTCCCCTTCGAGGGAGTTTCTCTAATAAACCCTTGGAATCCCGACCGAAGGTGCCGCCTCTCTCATTTGTTTCTGGCTACGCTTGGGCAATCCCTAAGCCCCGGGCGCGCGTGGCTCCGTGCCTTCCACCGCATGGGCGAGGGAGCTGCTAGCGAGGCACCTAAAGGTGCCACAGAGTGTCCTCCTCTTGCGTTGGGCACCTCTGGACAAGCTGCAGCTCTCCTGGCCCAGCCAGCGCGCCGGCGTACTAATATAATACTGCAGTTTGAATGCAGAGTCCCAAGGGAAAACTCCAGTAGGAGCTATTCACATCAACTTTTTTCCGAAAGCAGTGTCCCGTGAAGCTGCCTTTGGATAAACATGACACAGTGACATTGGGCATGACCGTAACAGCTTTAGGTGTAAGTTGCAGCACACACAGGACGGAAGTGCAAAATCCTACTGGGTCTGGGGGATGGTGGTTTATGCCTGTTTTGTGTGGAGGTTGATGACCAAAAGAGGTGGTAGAGGACCATGCTGGGACTGTATCCCACACTGACTGAAGCGTCTTAGTGTTGCCCTATTTCCAGCAGCTTAGCTGGGAACTGCTTTCATTAGACACTTATTGCAAAATCTATCTTGTCCTTAGAATCATTAAGGTTGAAAAATGACCTCTAAGACCATTGAGACCATAAAAAGACAGGAAAGAAGCCATGCCAAGACTGCAGCATATTCATTGCTTGTCTCCCTCCTCCTACATGGAGCTGTTCAAGTGAAAAAGTCACACTGCTTTTTGTAGCTGAAGTTTGCTACTTTCAACTCTTGCTGTGCAGGGCTGGATGTCACCCTTGCCTCAGGTTAGACAGGAGGGTGCTCAGACTGTTGGTAGCAAGGGCTTCGGGCAGCTGGAGGCTCTCATGCTTTGTGAGTCACTACTAAAGGCTATAAATAGGAAATAATATGAAGTATATGTATGAATCTTACAAAGCACAAAGTGTGGGGATAGTATGACTCAGTCCAGTTGCCCCATGCCTGATTTTGTCATTTCTCTTATCGCTGTATTATATTTGAGCTCTGAAACACTGAGGACAAGCCAGGATCTGAAGCATTGTTGAGGTGTTCTTGTTTCTCAAGACATATTATTTATAACATGAAGTGGGAAAAGATCTGACTGAATTGGCTGGTGGAAAAACATAATAAAAACAGATGTAAAAGTAAGATGGCAAGAGAGAAAAAGGGGTGAGGGGAGGACTGGGGAATGTTCATATGATAGATACCTCAAGATTTTAAGTGAAACCAGAATTCCTGAGTAGGGAAGAAAAGGAGAGTGAAATGCATCTCATTTTCAGGTTTGCAGCTGTGGATCTCTAATCAGTGGTATCTAGGAGGAAGGGAAAAAAGAACCGCAGATTTCAGGATGTCTGCATCATAACCAAGCTGGGATACAAACAGTGAGTGGTGATTGATGTGAAGAGACAGTCCTGTACAGGAAAGCCCAGGGAAGAGCAGAGTGTGCTGGGACTTGTCTTGCAGCAGAACTGCATGGTGTCAGTCATCGAGTGGGACTAAGTTTGAGATGAACTTTCAGTAATTTGGTCTTGTGATTTAGTCTTGTGGGTGGTTTTTTTTTTTTTTTTTTTTTTTTTTTTGTTTTTTTTTTTTTTTTTTTTTTTTTTTGTTTGTTTGTTTGTTTTGTTTTTGATTCGTTTGGTTTTTTAAAATAGTTGGGGTTATTTTGATACTTTGTTAGTTTTGGGGGGGAGGAGCTGGTTTCTGTAGTTCTTTGCTGGTTGGTATTCAAATGCCTAGCTTTGAATTTTGCTAGATATCTGACAGGAAACCTTACCTCAAATGTTCCATTCCTCTGCAAACTGAGAAGATATTTGGAAGGGTGCAAGAATTTTTTGAAGATTCTTGCATCCCATGTGTTGTGCTGGAAATTCTTTATACCACTCTAAATGTGACAGTGCCTGCTTAGATGGAAGTGTTGATGGAGAAGCCTGAGCAGACTCAGAATTTAGTGAAACTTCAGTATTTTGAAGAGACTTCTTACAAAAAGCCACAAATACTGAACTGTTTTTCATTATGTTGTTTTACAAATCAGGCAGTCTTGCATGTGGCCATCCATATGGACTGCAAATAGGAGAAACTTCGGATATTCAACAAAAGATATTCCCCGAAAAATATTTTCCACTTCTCTTCTATAAGGTGTCCTCAGCTGGATGAAAAGGTGAAAGGTGGGAAGGAGGGCATGATGTGGCCTCTGCCAGAGGAGAAGGTCAGGGCTCGGGAGGGAAGGACTCTCAACTTGAATTCATGCAGAAATCACAGGTGAGATCCTGGCTGAATTTTTGCTAACTGGCAAATCCTGAACTTTCATGGGAAAGGTCAAGATAATTTATCAGGAAAAAAAGCTGCTTCCAAATTCTAATGAGTTTCTTATTTTTTCCCGTGTGGGAATAACTCTGAACTATCTGGATAAGTTTAACCTGGTGCAGTGCCAATAAAATGAACAGTTACCCTGGGACAAGTTCATCCTTGGCATGACTGTTCGTTGAGCTGCTTTTGCACCAGGGATTGGTTTTACTCAGCTTTCCTTTAAGTTAATTTTCTGAACTATAACAAGCTGAGACATCTGAATAAAATAATAATTTTGCATTAAAAATATTAATAAAGTAGATATTTCAGATACTTCACTCACAAATAATTCATTGCACTAAATTAGTTTTTTCTAATCAATTAGGAGTCTGCCAGGTACCAGCAAATGGTAATTTAACAGCAGGAACAATTTTACATATTTTTAGAGAGGATGAGAGAGTAGAACCAATTTATTTAAAATTGCTCCTCCAACCCACAGGTCTCAGGCTGAACACTTCCCTTCAATGACACAAAGGCTTTTTTTTCATGAGTTTTCCTATTTGGAACAGGGATGTATTGCCTTAGTGCTACTTTGAGCCCAGTTATTTTGTTTGCGGTTGGAGCAGCAAGCAAAATACACCATTATATGATTTATGTGCCTCAAGGACAAACTGAAGATCTGCAGAGATGTATGAGTGCATCTGTTGCTGGCACGGGGTTTAACAGGACGGTACAGACCTCTTTTGCAATCAGTACAGAGACACAGGGGACCAGTGTGACCCAGAATATCCATGTGGTGATCTGAGCCTTTCTACAGGCACATGCAGTCCTTGATAAATGCTGCTTGTTACTCTCCAATGCATGATTCTTTGGTCTAACCCAATTTGTTTGTTCTCATAAGCTCTGGCCTGCCTACAACAAGCTAACAGAAAGTACAAATTATACCTGAACTTTCACTATTCCCTGGTATTTAGTTACTTAATGTTGTAAAATTTCACCAACATATAATACAAATAGAAGCGATGCCTTGTTAGTCTGTGTCATTTCTGGTGGTGGAGTTAGGGCTGGTCACTTTTTGCTTGGTGAATTTGGAGCTCAAAATCCTTTCCATGAGGGGGAGTATTACAGCTGTGCCCAATCAGCAGGCTGTAGGCTGGATTTGTGCAGTGACAACATTCACCTTCAGCCTCTGATACCAGAGCTGGAACCTGCCCTGGGGAATGCAGCAGGGAGCAGCAGGGGAAGCCTCGCTGCCATGTTGGGTAGCAGGACAGTCATTCTGACTTCACTGAAGCATCTGAAGCAGACAAATTTGTAACTAGGATGTCATGTCTTGGTATGGTGTGTTTTGCCATGATCCTATCTGAATAACATCTTAAGAATCGCCTTTTAGTGTCTAAATCTTGAAACCTAAAACCTGTTGTGACTTCATGACGAATGCAAAAGAGTCCTCTCACAGTTCTCTCTTCACGTTTTTGGGTGCATGCTGGAGACAATGGGATTGGTTGCTGGAAGCCATGAAATGCACCCCTGACTCTTGTAGCTGCACTGCCAAGGGCTTTGTTTTTCTTTACCTCGGTGTTCTGGCCAAGGTCCTGTTCCAGCTGCGTGTTGGTCCAAAGTGTGTCAGTCCAAGTATGTAATTTGATAGTGCAGTAGGGAAACCGGAAAGCAAATGCTTCTGCTTTGGCACTCCCATCACAGAATGCAAAGCCCCACGGAATCTGGCAAAGCCCATGCAAACTTCAGTAGATTAAAGGAACATATCTCAAAAGAAATAAACATTTGACCTTAGGCAAAAGCACGTACGTGCCATGCAATTGTCATTACTGCTTTTCAGTGTGATTGCAAAAAATTGAACAGCTTGAGGTTGTCACATTTAGTGCCCTAATTGGTTCCACATGTTTTCTGGGTAAAATCTGAAGTACTCCTGTTTTATGGAGTTCAAGAATTCTCAGTATCTGCTTCCAAAAACTCTGCGTTGGTTTTACCCTCCAGTTGCAGTTTGATGTGCACAGCTTGAGGGCACAGCTGGCTGTCTCAAGTCAGCATTAAGGGGAATGACTGAGGTGCAGTCTCTGAAGAGAGACAGGCCCTGCCTGAGGCAAGTCTGTCTTCTTCCATGGGAAACTTCATTAAAGTCTCTCAAGGAAGGACAGGGCTGCCTTTCTCTTTCGCTTTGAGTTAAACCAACAAAGTGGTTTCTGAAAATGTATTGTTTTAATAGTTCCTCTCATACTTAAGAAATAGCTATACAGGCTAATATTAGTATTGTTTAGTATTATATATTAGTACAATATATTCAGTACTATTTGGTGCCAAATACACACTAAGTGCTATACAAAGCTTCAAAACAAGGACAGCCTCTAGTTTAATCCAAAGGCCTTGTATAGCAAATTTCCTGTTAACTATACACACATTTTCTCACTAATTTAACTGAAACAACTAACAGGCATGAAGTTGAAGCATAAGCAGGAGTGTTTTGCAGGTCAAGGCTTTTGAGGATTTTTAAAGGCATGAATCAAGGCCCAGGGAAGTCACTGGGAGGCTCCAACAAACCAATATTTTAGAAGTCAGGTTGTAAAGACAGTAAATTAGCAAAAAAATCCTTGAAACTGTGGCTGAGAACTGAAATTTGTAAGATGTTTCATTACTTGAACGCAGGGAAAAAGAGGACAAGACTTTTTCTTGGAATGACATAAAGTGCTCTGCAAGGCACAGAAGATGAAACTGACTGTTCCCAGAACACTGCTCAGGGATGCTCTCTCCAGCGTTGCCCTTCCTTTAATGCCGAGTTCATTTGCTTCTTTGATGTGTTACATAGAACTGAAAAGCGGGGGGTTTGTTGTGGGTTCTTTGGGTTTTTTTGTTTCAAACACATAGAAGAAAGAGTGCAGGTGAGTGTGTCGTGGCTTGCTGGCCAGCCCTGCTCTCCTCTCCTCCCGGGTTGGGAATAACCTGCCCGGCACTGTCTCATCCACCTACCGAGTCCCTCTAGTGGTGCCATCCCGAAAATTTTCCTCCTGCGTTCCCAAACTAATGAAGAATAAAAGCAAATCTAACCAAACAAATATTTCAATGCAGCCTTCCATTAGTGAAAATACAACAGCGTTGAGAAATGCACGTGTTTGGTCTAAGCAGCATCAGGCTGCTGGAAAATCATGTACCAGGGCAATTGCTGTGCCTTCAGTTTAGCAGGAGTTGAAGCTGAGCAGGGTCCTCAATTTTCTAGCAAATATGAAACGAGCTAAAAATATGTTTTTCAACATGTAAAGTTTTATCCTTGGCTCTTTTCAGAAAGATAATTTAGGAAGGGTTTTTTTAGCGAATTAAATGAGTTTCTATGGTGACCTTGCGAGGGACAAGCTCAGTATTATCAGTGTGGATATTGCAAATAGGGAGTTAGAGTTCGGGCCACCGTGTTCACAAATAGGGAATGATATTTCTGCTTTTTCGAGACAATAAGATGTTGAGATGAAAATAACAGCGAAAGGTTGGAAATGAAATGAAAGCTGCTGAAAGTGAAATGAAAGAATTGAGAAATGCAGAATGATCCTTGAAGCAAGCACACCTGCATGTGAAATGCTCAATACTGCATTGTTTTCATTTTAGTTCCTTGTGGGTTTGAGGTGAGGGGTTTATTTTTTATTGTTTTGTTGGATTTTTTTTTTAAAGCCATGTATTTAGGTAAATAGGAGAAACCACATTTGTTTGTAGAGGCTTTTTAAGCTTTCAGGGTTCAGAGCAATCAGAGTAGATCTGCAAAATGCTTTAGCTGGCTCCAAAGCCCGGAGTGGTGAAACACCGTGTGAAGGCAGCAGCAATCAGGCAGTGGCCTGAAGGACAGGGGACAGATGATGGCTGTCCTGACCGGCTGGCGGCCAGAAGCCCCCTCAGCACCGCACACAAGCTGATGGAATATTGCTCACAGCCAGCAAAGTCCAAGGCTGGTTGCAAAGGGTGGAGCAGGAGCACAGCGCTGCTGCTGCAGCAGCGGCCAGGGCTGTGCTGGAAATGCAGTGAGCAGGAGGGGTGTAGCTGCAGGGAAATGTGGGTGATCCCAATTCGTTCACTTCCCACTTGAGCCAGATAGGGATTCTCCATTCTGCGCTGCTCTGCCTGGATTCTTGGGCACCTGAGTCGATTGGCTTTGTTTCCCATTTCACACATTGCCAAGGAGCCACTGGGTAAAAGCACCTGATATTTCTCTTGGGTTAGGCACTTATTTGATCAAAATTCAGCTTTATCTGGGAATTCATTACCTCAGTTAGTCTTAAGAACTGAGAGATTCATGTGGAGAAATCAAATTAATTTCCTTTCTTCCACCAGGTTGTCAGTCAAGGTATGAGAGGGAAAATGGTATAATTTTTCACTTTTTTCCTAATAACTTGAGGTTAGATGAGGTTAAATATACTGTAACACTGCACCTCCATGCAATGCTCTGCAGAGACACCTGACCAAAGTCTGGTGAATGACAAAAAAGTGAGTCTGCAGGGAAGTTGGACTTTTAATAATTTTTTTTCTAATCATGTCTTGCTGTCAAGAGAAAGACTCTATTTGGAAAGCCTAGAAAGGCAGTGGGCTAGAATAATAACCAAAATAAGACCTAGATTCACAAATTAATCTTTTAATTTCAGAACATAAAGTGGAAAGCCATGATTGCCTGATGTTTGTGTTTATGCCTCTCCATGCAGAAGCATGCTGACCAGGGATGGAAGGTTAGGGAATCAATACTGAGAACTGAAGTAGCTTTTAGATGCTCAGCTCCTGCTGTGCTTGGTCTAATTTGCAGTTTGTTTTAATCCCATTTTAAATGATGCTGGAGGAGTCTGCTTTATCTTAGCAAGAAACCCAGGGAAGCTGGTAGTTGAAAATAATGGATCATCAGGATATAAATGTGGGGATAATGTGTGCAGGGAAAACTTGAGCCATGAAACTTGTTTTGGTGGAGTGCAAGCCCACATCTCTGCTCATTTTTTACAGTTAGAAATGAAATCCAGAACTATTATAGGAAATCATACATGACAGTCCAGTGGCTCCATTTTTTTTCAGGCTGAAATCCCCAAAAGAACTACTATTAATTTGCTTTAGCTGGCAGATAAATATTCATGCCCAAACTTTCAGAAGTGGTCATTTGGGCAAAGTCATGCTTCTCCCCTACATGCTGGATCTCACCTTTCATAGCACTTTGAGAAGTCAGCCCAGCTGAGCTGTCTAACCATAAAACATTCCTAGTCCATGCCGAAAACCCACAGCAGTTACTGTGTGTTCCTTTGGCAAACTGATGCTTACAGCCAAATGCAGCAAAAGACGTGTGAATGTTGAGCAGGAATCCCAGAGGGAGGGGAATAGCCCTTGCCCTTTGCAGAGGAGAAGGTTTTGGTCAGTGAAACGCCCTCTCGCTCTGTTCCTTGGCAGCCCTGTTTTATAGGGATCCAGCAAAGACTGGGAAAATTGTCAGCCAGTTAAATGGAAAGTGAACTGAGAAAGCTCATGCAGCCTGACTCCATTCATTGCTATAGAAATAATTCCCCATGAAAGTGGAGTAAAGAAATGTTTTAGATGATAATGCACTTTTAAAATGCAATACTCCTAGCAAAAAACCTCTCTCATTTTAACCCACGGATCTGTGAAATCCTTTAATGATACTGATAAGCTTCTTTGGCTTCCTAAAGGATTTCTCAAGTGGGAATGAATTTAGCAGCTCCTACCTTGCAGTTACTGGTAAGAATCTAGATGTATGAGTCCTTAAACAATAGAAGTTTTAAGAGCATGTCAAACTTTGATATGAGTGAGTCCTCTGTCTTCTCCTATTTCTTCAGATTTCCAACCGCCCTCAAAAAGGTAGAGATGCAAATGCAACTAAAAGTTGCTGGCTGTCCTTTGGATGTTAATTCCCTTTTGCACTTTTCAAAGTCCACTCGGAAGTGTTAAGGCAGGAGAAACATTTCCACAGGACTTATCCCAGCCAGAGCTATCTCATGTCAATGTTGTGGTGACTGAACCAACCACAGTAATGCTCAGGGGGCCACATAGCCCAGATAAAGAGGTTTGGTGGGCTGGCTCCAAAGGTTAAATGCCCCTCCGTGAGAATGGCTTCGCCCATTGAATTCCTGTGACCTGATGTAGGCTCGGTCTGTCTGACTGACAGTGGACAGACACCCCTTGTATCTCCTACGGAAAGGTAACCAGGTCTGTCCTGCCCTTCCCTTCTTCCTATAGGTCATTGCTATGTCATCCCCGCCTCCTTCTCTGTACCCCTTTAAAGTGCATCCTGGCTGGAAGTTCGCCCTCTTCATGTCCGGACCCCTTCGAGGGAGTTTCTCCAATAAACCCTTGGAATACCGACCGAAGGAACCGCCTCACTCATTAATTTCTGGCTACGCTTGGGCAATCCCTAAGCCCCAGGTGTGCGTGGCTCCGTGCCTTCCACCGCACGGGCGAGGGAGCTGCCAGCGAGGCACACAGTGCCACAGAGTGTCCTCCTCTCGTGTTGGGCACCTCTGGACAAGCTGCAGCTCTCCTGGCCCAGCCAGCGCGGCGGCGCACTAATATATGTCAGGGCAGGGTGAAAAGGAGAGATTTCCTGAAATACATGTTTTTACTGTGGGCAGATTGCAGCTACCTTCTTACAGTAGCCAATGCCTTATCTCCATATATCCATCTTCTCCATTTCTCCACTCCTCTATTTCTCCGTAAAGAGAGGGCAGAAGAGCTCTTTCCTACCTTGTGAAAGCACTGGGGGTGTTACACGGTGTGAGGTCCTTGCGAGTGGCGCAGGCTGAGCATGAACAGCAGAGGTTTTGTTGGACTATGTCCCTCTGACCCACCCAGGAACAGTCCCTGGAGGCACAGCAAGGGCTGCCTGCCTCTCCTCTGCATCTGCAAGGCTGGAGTACTTCTATGCATTTTCTTCTATACATTCGAAAAACACAGTCCAAGGAATCAGTGGGTTATTTGGCTTGAAAGTACATTTTTTGTGTGATGCGCTGAGGTGTTAACCATACCTTCTGTGTTTACAAACCTGGCAACTAACAAAGTAGTTTTATTTAAATTACTTCTGACTAGGAGAATTCAGGTACTTTGTAAAAGGAAAAACATGAAACAATTCTGTTATAGGCTGGTGTTTTGGTATTACCCTGCTTTTTTTTAAAAGTAAGTAAACAGAATCTTAGGATTTAATTTTAAAGTACATTAATTTGCTCTAAGACTTTAGAGTAGCCTTATTTCTGCACTTACTTCATCTAAAAAAACCCAGAAAAATCTGTTCTGCTCAACCCAGATTAGGCTAGTTTTAGATTCAGATAGGTTTTGCCTATTAATATGTGAATGTGGTTTGGATTTTGTTGTAAGGGAGAAAATCTAGGGCTTTTAGATCTTTCATAGAACACAAAGGAAAAGAAATTGTTTTAATTTCTTTTGCCAGCTAAAAGAGAATTGGGAGTATAATTCCCTTTGATTTAAAAATGAAAGTCGGAGGGATTTTCTTTTCTTTTCTTCTATTCAAAATGGGGAAAAGTTTCGAGTAAATTGGCCAAGTAAAAGTTTAATTCCCCTGAAAAAAAAGTTTTGATTTATTTTAGGGAAATTCTCGTTATTATTTCTTAATATAGCTAGGTGATAGAATTTTGAAAGTAAATGTTGAAAATAAATTTGAGTTACCCCTGGATTTCCCATTGAACTGAAACTAATTGTTTAATCTAATCCAAATGCCCAAACTTCTTCATTCCTCTTGAGTCAGGATTTCTTCCTGAATCCCAAGAAAATGAGAATTCCCAGAGGAAATGCCCACCTGGAGGCTGCCGGGAAGAACCATGTATATTCCCTGTGAGTGGCAAAGCATGAAGGTCCCATGGCACAGGGAGTCTGGAAGAAGAAATCTGGAAGCAGGGAGGTATTTTATTGAAGTCAAAAGATCCAGCATTATAGGATATCCTATATAATGTGATTCTTATAGCACTATATAATAGGATTGGATATATAATAAAAAATCCAATAATAACAAGACTATTTCTATAATATAGGCTATCTGATATCAGGATACTTCCAGCCTGGAGAATATGAAGCTCTGGATTGCAGGGTAATGAAATAATTATTTCCAGACCTCTGGTAGCTTCTCATCATCTCTTTTTCTTCACTGTCAGTGCTGGGATTTGCAAAGAGTATGAAGAGAGTGTGAGAGATTGCAACATCTGAGTCAGCTCAGCTCAGGCACAGCAACGTGATCCAGCCAGAAAGAGCCAAGCTAAAGGTCACCTGTACCCTTCTGCATGTTCAGCTCTTCAGGGTTTTTTTGTCTATGTGAGTCACTGTCTTTTCCAAACTTCAGACTGAATAAAGCAAAATCATGACGTGAGCTACCAGTTTGATCAGACCAGTTTCTTGAACAAGGGAAATGTTCTTCCTAAATGGACAAAACAAGTGTCTTGGCATGGGCAGGGATAGGTTTTTATGGGTGATGGTGGGGAAAGATGTAGCAAAAAATTGTCAGCTTAGCACACAGAAGTATTAGCTGTATTTTGTCAGAAGAGCCAGCAGCCCGCAGGAGCTTCTTCCTTTCACTGATTGTGGTCCTCAGGGTGAAAGTCCAACAGTGGCTGCATGCTTGGAGAAGGCATTCCAGGTGGAAGAGGTTATCACTCTCAGTCATGAGCATGGTCATTACCCAGTGCAGCCTCAGACAGACATTTTCCTCACTGCAGGACTACTTACAGAAGAGAAAGGCAAGTGCAAGCATGCAAACCCATTCTAGCATCCAGTGACACTAAGCCTTTCAGTAGTGGAATGTGCACGCTGTATCTTGTTGATGTCCAGCACCAGGGTCCATGGCAGCTCCTAGAAACAGCTGCCACACCAGAATGTCTCCCAAACAGAAAATTCATTGTAGCTTCATCAAATGACACCCACCTTCCCACGGCTGAGGCCTGCAGGGAAAACAGAGGGCCTTGGGATCAGTGCATACCCAGAAGAGCTCTGTTGCTGTGGCTCCTAGAGCATCTCCTTGAGCACCCTGAGTAATGCGAGTGTTGAGTGGGATAAGCCCCTTCCCTTCATTGCAGGGCTTTCACCCCAAGGTGTAACTTACCCGTGAAAGCCAAGGGAAGGGAATCACAAGCAGCTAAAGCCATGAGATTTATACATCTTGCCTCCCAGATTGCTCTCAGGATGAAGGTCACCCTCCACTAGGATACCCCAGCCACCATTTGTGTGCATGAGCAGTCTTGACAGTTCTTTCATGATTTTTGCTGGTTTACTACCACAGCAGGAGAGGCCAGGTGAGCAGTTTGAGGGCTGTATGTAATGTTCTTAGTCTGTGCTGGAAGTGGGAATATTGGATGAGCTGCTTTAGAGCGCTTTCTATTAAGTATGTAGTCAGCCTTTACAAGTAGGGTATACATTGCCCGTATTTCTAGCCATTTAATCAATCAGTGCAATGAATGCAATTTGGACAGGTAATGAAAAGTCCTTTATTCAACCTTAAACTGGCACATAATTTTACCTGTCAACAATCTGCGGTACAGAAGGTTGTTTCTGAAATTCCTGGCTCTAAAAGTTACTGAGCTACTTACAAAAACATACTTAACTGCCAGTGAGTCAGCATTCAGAGGTCTGAAACTCATTTCCAGGAATTATGTGATTTACAAGGCTTGACTTTCAAACTTGGCCACTGACATAGCATGAGAAGGAATAAAAACGTTCTGAAACAAAAACTCCACATGCCTTTCAAATGCAAAGCAGAATAAGAAAACTGTCAGTCTCTTGAGACATAGCTGCACCTGTCATTTAAAATTACAGAGTAGTGGAGAAATACTCTGTCTCAGTAATTTTCTCTTTGGAGTCACAGTTTCTTGACTGATGCCAAGTTCAAAGATACCACTGAAACACAAAAAGGAAGCGTTCTTTAAATTTCTTAGTACAAATGAAGACGATTCCTGTTTTTTTGGATCTCTTAAGTATGGAATGACATTGTTTAGTATATGACAGTGTTTGGTGTATTACCAATATCATAACAGCTGATGGTATCTGCTTCAGGCAGTGCTGTTTGAGCAGAGCAGAGCAGAGATAACAGACCCCTGGCAGCAAAAGTTTCACTACTATTATTTAATGTTGATATTCCTGTGGAGCTCAGGAAAACTTTGACCAGACCCATTGCCAAAGATGATTTCCAAATATTACCAGTGCTATTCAGGTAGAAGTAAGAAAATTTGCAGGTCCTATTTAAGGAATGAGATGATAATTAATTTAGAGGGTTAAGACAAGGGAAGCGAGCATTCCTAGGTGACCATCAACCACTAAGCAGGATTGGTAGCAATCTCTTAGGGAGAATAACTTTTGCTCCTGGCAGTGCCTTCAGCAGCTCTTGGACATAAGTTGCTATCTCATTTTCTTAATTTCCTGGCTCTGTGTCCTACTTTTCAGACAGATAATTTTCCTTTTCATTAGGGATGTTATGGTAAAGGTGTAATTCGTACTTCTAGGAGCTAAAGCAGTCACAGGGTTATTAATCACAGAGGCAATGTAACCTCATAAGACCCTACGGCTGGAAGGGGAGTCCATTCTGCTGACTGAAAGACAGCACAAGGCAGAGGCTTGTGGCTGCAGTTTGCTGGGAGGCAGAGCATCCAACCCTTGCACCACAGCCTTGGCTAACCAAATGATATTGTTCCCTTTAGTGTGGTATGTTTCTAATTGGAGTGAGGTACATGCCAGCAAAGAATTAAACAAATCTGTGGCAAGCCTTGTATTGTTTCTTTTGGGTTTTTTTTAAGAGTGTCATTTAGTACTTTTATTTGCTATCTAACTCCTCTTTTGCTGCAGAAGTTACTGTCCCCTTGACTATAACAGGTAAATGCTACTGAAGAATAGGAAAATACATAGACAGTATTAGTAGCTCTCATAAGTGTTGACTTTTCCTCTTGCTTATGGAAAATTCATAGCTGGGAAAATTCTCAGTGTCATAGTATGCAGTATCTTGTATTGCTATCAGTCCATTTTCAGACCTGGTTATGCCATGGGAACAACCTGGTTTTATCTTGTTAGAGCAGATGATGTCTTCAAGTTTGTGGATACAGGTGAAGCCCCTATAATGACTATCAGAAAAGCTTAGCAAATTCTATTTACTTACGTACTTGTTTAGGCTGGTTTATGTGATTTGCGTAGACTTGAAAATTTGCCTGAAAACAGTTTTATTTTTTATGCCTTTGATAGAAATCTGAGGTTTGCAGTGAGAACTTGGTCATTCTCCCTAAGAACTATCTATTCTTAGGTTCCTTCTTGTTCATAAATTCCTCATATATTTCTTTTGTTTATTCAATACAAACTCAATTATAATTGGACAAATTAAAAGCCCTGTCTGTGCAAGGTACGAGAACACATGAAATAATTTGGAACAACTTGCTTGGGTTTTATCAGAACAGGAGAGGAGTTGTTTTCCAGGGCTGATGCCAGGCCAGTAAATAAGGAGTTCAGTGCTCTCCCGGTACTATGCCACTGGAGCTTTTATTTTAAACTGCAATATCCCAAGCCAAACATTTATGTTCCATCTGGAAGCCAACAGGTGACCTGCCTAGGTTTTTCTGCACAGATGGTATAAGTCTCTCTAAGTCTTTTGTGGCTGGGAAAAAGAGAACCTTATCATGCAGAAATTGGCAATTCTCAAAGCAGTAAAACTGTATATTTTAGGATGTTGTGATAGCAACATACTAACTAAGGTAAAAAGAGTTTAGAAATGTTCGTGGGCACTACTCTATGGGAATAATGTGGCACCAGCCAGAGGTCTGACAGCGCTGTGTTTGCTTGTTTTCCAAAGCAAACTGCTATTTCATCATCATCATCATTTTGAATTATTTGACTTCTAGAGCTTTTCCTGGGCTGAGGTAAGAGGCAAAGAAGAATGCATTTGAAATGAACAAGTATTAAAAGTTACTTAGTCCAAACTCAATGTACAGATGGGTGTTAGGTATGAGGGATCCTAGTTTTCCACACTGGTTTTCTGATTCTCTGCTTAGATCTCAACAGTATGGTGCAAAGAGTGGGCTACCTGTAAGTAACAGAATGAAATACCACATATAAAAAAAGTGGTGAAAATATTGTCTCTCTGAAGAATATTGTATTGGAAATACACCAAAATAGGCAAAGAAAATACTCTTATATATAAGTAGCCAAATGTATACACATAAGTAACATGATCTTTATCACATATAAAATATGCAAGAAACCCCAGCCTGCTCTATTAGGCCTCTGTGCCTTTACATATTTGGAGGAAAGCATGCTATTTCAATAGACATTGCATCCAGTTAATAAAGCACTTGAATGGCCTCAATAGACTATTTATGTTTTATCAGGAGATGAGAATTTGAGTACACGTGATTACCTGAGTTCAAAGAAGAAAACATTTTAACCAGGACACCTTTCTATCTACTTTAGTTTGGCTGAGGGTTATTTGTGTTCTTATTAAGTCATCTAATAGCAATCAAGTGAGGAAAGACAGGAAGGTAAACAAGCTGAAAATTAAACCAGAAAGCATTAAGAAAGATGTCCTTATTGTGTTTTGCAGGCTGCAGAATTTGGCTTTAACACTGCAGCAAGGTGGGAGAGACTCGCCTATACAAAATCAGAGTCCAGCTGCCTTCACAGGAGCCTGCGTGGGCAGCCAGTGAGCCACACACCTTCAGTCCTGGAAGGGTTCACTCCCAGACAAGAAGAAAAAAGGTGAAAATCCAAGGTGAGAGCTGCTCCACCAGGGACCCTGGGAGCTCTGGATTGAAGTAGTGTCACTGCATGGAGGTATTGCCATGTTTTGCTCCTGGGCTGAGGGGAGAGAAGTGCTGTTTCAGTGCTCGTTCCTTGTTTTTCTTTTTTGTTTCAGATTTTTTCCAGTGCGAGATTGTCCCATCTTCTCATGTAAAAAAAGGCCTTAGTAAATGAGCAATATTTGTAAATAGTGCTCTGAGAAGATACATGGCACCCTTTTGTTTTATGTAAGTCTTATTTGAATATTGGATATTTTGGTGTAGCTTGGCCTTTTTTTCCCGGCATGTCTATCCAATGCATAAATAACTTCCCATGGTGAAGCAGCAGTCTTGTTAACAACGGATCATATGGAATATGAGTTAAACATCAGTACAAATGATTATGTATTTTAGCAATTCTGCAGGGCTGCTTGTTTCTAATCTTTTCCCGTTACATTATGGGACTTACTGTTACAACAAATCATCTGAATTGGTCCTGCAATGGGAATGGTAGCCATCAACCAGATGCTCAATTTCACACCAGAGAGTTACTGAGGAACAGGCACAAAAGGTACAACAGCTCGAAGAGGTGACTCTACTCTCAGAGCGAAGGCAAGCCACTATGGTTGCAAACTGTTGCAATACTAAAAAAAAAAAAAAAAAAACCAAAAAATTAAAAGCTTTTGCATAAAAAAGATTTTTGAAAACATTAAGTAATTGTGTTGAGTTCTTGATATAAAAAGGAAAAATTAAAAAGCCTCCAAAACCTCCTCAAAATACAGTTTATTGTGACTGTCCCAGTTGTCTGTCATAAATGTTATGATCCCATATCTCACTTTTTATGCTTGCTGGGGCTCCCAAGAGACCAGGGAGCAACAGGCCATTTTGGAACTGCTATCATCGAGGGCATACATTGCTTAATTCCTAAAACAAAGGTGTTGCGTAGCTTGCTCTAAATATCATTGCTGCCACTTAGAAACTGAGGTGATTTGCATTCCTTTTAATAAATTAGGTATTTAATTACATTATAAATGTAACCTCTAATTGAAGCACCTGCTCCCAGTGGGCATAACTCTATGATGATTTTGCATGAGCTACCTAGAAGTAGATGCATGCTGCTGCAGGAGTGGGTAACTCACTAATTGGCACTTAAACATTATTCTTGAGTATTTTTGCATCTTAATGGATCTTCCCCCAGGATATCTCTTAGGACGATATTTGTTTTGCTGTAGCGTGTTGCCTTTTGTTCTTGTCCTCCACTTGTGGACATTTGTGTGTCTGCATTTTTCTCTTTGAGAACTTTTATTTTGCATGCTCTGATACCCACTGCAATCTCACAGTATATAAAGGTGGATGCAAGTCCCCATGCATGGGTATTTCTCGCCAGTGGTGGTACTGTCTGGTTCTAAACTTTTTAACTGTCTGAATACAGCACTGATTTTTTAATATCTGTGGTGTTACTGAAGCTGTTACTTGAGCTCTGATACCTCAGTTTGCTCTGTGTGTTAACTCATGAACCAACTGTAGAAGAGCAGCTCTTTGCTGAGGATGCCACATAAAATTTCATTGTATGCTGAAGTCCCATAGCATTCTGATTTTTAAAGCTTTAACAACTTTAAATATATGTATTTACCAGAGCTTCTTGGCTAATGTCTAGTGTAAGCAGTTATTTTCTTCTTATCTGTGATTTGTTTTCACAACAGTAAGAAATTTTATTTTTTTTTTATTTTCCTTATGTTACTTCATACTTTTCCTGGTCAATTTAACTCCCAAAGTGGCTGAATCAATGCATTCCAATAACACCTGCCTGTGTTTCCTATATCTAGAGAATGTTGTGAAATCACTGCATTTAACTGTTGTTACTGTTGGATTGCAGATCATCAAGGTGTTGGGCAGATCAGGTACAAATGACAATAATTTATGCCAGGTGATTGAAGAGCAGCTTTACAGTTTCCTTTCCTGATTCATGTTTCCAAGACTATTGTTTGTGACCAGTTTTCCTGCTGGCTTCCAAGGGAAGAGGCAAACCTGGTGCTCAAACCCACACAAGGCACGCTCAGAGCAGTCAGGAATCTTGGGCCAATCCCTCCAACTGCAGTGCAGTTTGGTTGCTGAAGAAATGATGAAAGCTCTGAGGAACAGCAAAAGATATTAAGAATTGTTCAGCTCTTAGGCAGTTTTAAAGGCTCGCTCTGTTGCACTCAAATAGTACAAGAATTTCAGCAGCACATTAAATTCTGGAATCTACACACTATGGTAACTGACTCCTGTCAAGACACAGTACCAGGCACTACAGAGAGGACCCAGGAAATAAAAAGACAAAAAGACTGTTTGTGGATTGCTTACAGTTTAGTTTATTCCCAGCTCCCTTAGAAATTATTCCTTTTATTATTATTAAACTCTCACTTCATTACTAATATAAGTTTTCTGCATGCTTTGAACTTGGTCTTCGTCCTGCCTGACACTGGCTAAATACATAGTATTGGGGACGTATTCCTTTGGCTTCAATTTACTCTCACCATGCTTCTCCTGGTTCTCCTGGTTCTTCCTTAGTAATAGGAAGATGATCAGGCATTTGCCATCTAAAAAAAGTCTGATATTTAAATTCAAAACAATGCAGTTTTCAGGATTAGGACTGATAATGTAAATTAGAACTATGACCTTAAAAAAGTCTTATCTCTTACAGAGAACTTGAACAAGGTCCTGCTAAAGAAGTATAAATTATAACCATTTCTGGTTACTCTCTGTATTCCATAGACAACACGAGAACCTTCTCAGTTTCTCTGGGAGACATCCAAAGATTAATTCAGACACTTATATATATATATAGCTGATAGACCATAATATTCTTCCCTCCTCAAACCTCTTATTTTGAAAGATGACGCTTGAATTTTATATCTGAAGATAAGCAGCCGATTTAATTAGTTTAGGACTCTACTATATGTGGGTGGATGAATTCTATTTGCTTTGCTGAAGTACGACAGCTCCTTTTCACATAAGCTGAGAATGCAATGCCATTAATTTTTCTTTCTATAAATTGTGCCACTAAATACCTCGTTAAGTTCGTTAGGAGAATAAATGAAGATTTATGGGAATACCCTTTCTGGAGGAGAAACTGCACCAAAACAGTCTGGCTGCAAAATGTATGTTTGTAAACAGTGGATCACATTCTCAACTGTGCAGTTTCACTGACTTTGATTAATAAAGATCTGGTCTATCAGTTTTCTCTCAGATAAATACAAATGTACTCTTCCTTGTGTCTCAAAATGGCTCTCCCTTATACCAAATGCAGAAAGGAGAACAGCTGTATCAAGGCTTCCTGGCTAAGACTTCTAATGGAGGCTGTGGTATTTTCAAAAATGTTAAAGAATAAACTGTGCATGTGAGGCTGTGAAAGAGGGGCAGCTATATTCATGTGGGGAATTACACAATAACCTTGGGGTGACACTAGCAGTCTCCAGACTTTCAAGGTTTGCTAGAGATGTGGGCAGAACCTGCTGCAGGGCTGTGGAATAGCACAGTAAATTCTTTCTCACTCCTTATCTGCTACTACTAACTACTTAACCTTGTCTTGATCAAATAACCCCATTACTGTTGGATCAAGAGAAGGGCTTGCTTTTTGGGTGTGCCTGCTGTAGAGCTTGGTAATTCTCAAAATGTTTGTGGTGGCTTTTTCTTGATGGTCCCTGTGGACATTCAGTGGAAAGCAAATTTCTCCTCTTCTGTGCTACCAGCCCACGTCAGTATTGTAGATGTTGCTGCTCTTAACACCCTTTTCATCTGTCAGACATTGCATATCTCTGCCTACCCACACTAAATTTTCTGTTAAATCCCTGTGCTGACAGAGAATAGCATTACAGAATTCAGCACAGCTGTGAGGTCATAGTGTAATGTGCATTTGGAAGACAGACGTGAGCTGCGAGGTAGGAAGCTCCCAACAAATACTGCAGGGATAAATAAGCAATCTGTACATCTGTGGTGGGAAAGGAGAGACTATCACTTAATGCTGGCCATGGGAGGCTCAGGGATAGCCATGATACTTCAGGCTGCTGGCAGGATGCCTCCTTTCAGCTGATTTCCCCCTAAAGCATCTGGCAGGGGTGCACCCCTTGTGCCTTTTGTGGGGTAAAAAAAGAAAAGACTAAATCTTCATGCTCTACGTGAGTCCCTATGGGTGTGCTCCATGTGTTTCTGCCACATGACATATGGCTTTATTATGAGACTCACCTTCAGTTTGGGAAGTGTCTTTTTGCTGCCTAGGACTTGTTCCATGCCCCTCTGCCATCTGGATCTGTGACAGTTAAAATCATGTTGGCCTGGACTGTGTTCAGTGTTTGTTGGTGAAAAACCTCAGAGCTGAAGTTGGTCTATTTTATCAGTAAAAGCTAAATCGAATGTTTGTATGGGAGAGGTTAGTTACTGCTTTGCTGAGCAGTCACAGTGGTTTCCTCATGATAATATTTTTTTCACAGAAAATAAGAATCTTCAAAGCTGTGTGACTAGTGTTACACTTGATTTCCATAAAGACTAATTGAATGCACTGTGCCTTTCCTAAAGAAGTTTTGATAGACTACTCTTTGTTCTCCACTTTAATTCAAATGATAAAAAGGCATTTACTTGGATAATTAATTTATTTGTGTTAATGAATTTTACTGACTCATCCTTCCATACTGCACAGAAATTTGAGGTGGGCTGCAAATCAAGCACGGTTTAGCTTACCAACAAGGCAAAAGTATTTAGGGGCTGTGGGTTAGTTATATGTCTACCATAAATAACGGCATTTAGAAAACTGAAAGCATTGCCTGGAGGTCCCTGGTTAGAGAAAAGCCCTTATTTTCAGACTGAGATGTGGCTCAGCTGTGTTTGTGGCACTGGCTATTTACAGCCACTTAAACTCAAAAACAGATTTATAAATAGTTTACAGAAATATTGCTTCAGTTGAACAAAGAAAATTTTATTTTTTGCAGAAGTGATGTTATAAGCCACTGAAGACTGGGAAAGTTGTTGACAAATTGTCAGAAAGAAGGAGTGGAGGAAAACTATCTCTGCCTGCAGCAGAAAGTCAGGCAGCCATGAGGAGAAGGATGTAAGGTCATCCAGCCAGGATGTGGATTTTTGTTGGCCTTAAGTATCTGTCAGACTAGACCAGCAGGACAACAATGTCTCATTGATTCAGAAGGTCAGAAGAAGGACAACAGAGGTCTAGTTTGGATGTTCTGGGGGGAGAACAATTTTGTTGGAGCTTCCCCACAGCTCCTGACACTGGCAGAAGAGTTTTAGAGCATGGGCAAGGCAAAATGCCCAAGAAGGGCACGAAAAGATTGAGCTTGCCATGAGCATCATCCTCCTCTCCTAGCAGGGAGACAGCTTGGAGGGCTTCAAGAGGGTCTGGTGGGCTCTTCATGTCTTTTATATCTCCCTCAGGTACCAAGCCAGTAAATGATATTTCCCTTAAGATCCAGTCAATGTGCAGTTGATGAGAAAAAAACATCCCAAACAAAAACAGCTAACATTCTCAGTTAGCATTTGTGTTGGTCACATTCTACCTTTTTTGCCCACGTGTCTTGGTAGCAGACCAGGATGAGCTGCCTTGCTCCTGGCAGGTGTCTGCAGTGATTGATGGAGGCTGTAGCTCCGTGCTGCCACCAGCAAGTTGCCTGCACGTGGCAAGGAATGGTGGGCAGCTCTCCCGTACCTTTCCTCCAGGTACACTTTATGACTGACGAATGACAAAGGTTTGGGATATGTGAAAAAGGGGAAAATGCTCATGTGAAGGAAAGGAGGAGCCACAAAAGGGCCAGAGGATGGAATCTGTCTGTGGAGAGTTCTGTTGGTTATTGCCTCCCGATGCTCTGCTGTTCTGGGGAAAGACCACAGTGGGAAAAGATAAACAGTAAGTTCTGTCAGGATGTCCATCTCGAGAAAAACAAAAAATTCTCAAACATGGACAGTCTAGGAGAATACTCTCTTCCTCTTCCCACCTTTAACATGTGAGATACTGAGAAAATGTGAGTAGCAGCATAAGGCCTCAAAACCGTGCCAGATGTATGGCAGAGTTTAAACCCAACTGTCGACAACAAAGCCAAACAGCACAAACCAAACGATGCTTGCTAGCATCCTACACTCCGGGCAGATTTCCAAGTTGGGTGGGAAGAGAGCTGGAAAACTGCCAGGCAAGTACAAAGTGCAGAAGTGCCAACATGAACCTCGGTGCTTTGCTTTGCAAAGAACTTAGCGGGGTCTCAAACAGGCACTCAGGAGGTGCTGTACTCACCAGCTGCTACAGAAAGCTTCACTCCGTGCACACAATCAGGTATGGGCAGCAAAGGGTTTCCTTCTGCTGTGGGTGACCAAACATGAAGGCATTTCAAAGCTTCCGCTTTGTGGCAGGATCCCAAAGTGAATTTCCTCCTCTGGCCCTCCTTTGTGGGTTACCTACCCAGAACAGGGGCAGGTCCTTTCTGATAAAGGAAGTCCTGCTTTGTGGTTTTTCTCTTTTAAAAACTGGTTAAAAGACTTTGTGGACATGAATTTTCTTAGGTGGAAAGAGCATGTCTCCCCATCAGGTAGTTTGTTAAAACTGAGCATTGTTTTTTGGGTGAGTCTGCCTGAATGCTCACCAGGGGATGTAAACCGGCAGCTTTTGTTTCCAAATTGCTTTTGGAAATATTTTGTTGAATTACTTCCATCTGCGAGGCTTTAATCAAATAACATCAGATTTAAATGGTGGCATTCTGCATTTATTTTGTCCAAATGTAAATGTTTAAGCTGTTAGGCAGTAAAGTCAGGTCCAGAACGAAACTTTTCATACTTATTTGTAATTGAAAAAATTCCCCTGAGGGGGGACACAGTCATAATTTTATCTGTATTTAAAATTTTCACTTTCCCTTTAATCATATTTCTTGCAAACTTCCTCTTTTTTTCCACAAAATGAGTATTGTTTGGGCCGGGCTTTTTTTTTTTTTTTTTTTTTCTCCCTTGGCTCCGCCCCCCACCCCCCCAGTTACTTCAGTAGAAAAATTGGCAAAAAGACTGTGTTTGGATGAATCCGTTGCAGGGAAAGAAATCAGTCTGTTACTACCTCTAGAATTCAAGTCATGCTAGGTTATCTTCTGCATACAGGTGGCAGAATTTCAAAATTTTCTTGCCAGGAGCTGTAGTATTTGAACTTACGAATTTTCTGGGAGTGTCACTTTTTCCTTGCACTCTTCAAAGCATGTGAATGCATTCCTGTTTATGGATGTTGGCTTGATTATTGATTAGCTAACTTCAGAATTTGCTTTAGGGAGGTCAAATATGCTGTCAGCACTTGAGGTTTAACAGTGCAACTAATAAATATTTAGGTTTTGCCTGATTTTTAAAATCACCTTATTTGTTTGAATATTTAGTTAATGCTAAGGTTTTGTTTGTGTAAATTCCTCAGAGAAAAGGCTTATGATGCTTCAAATTGTATAAATAGAGGGTTACTGAATGTTTTCTCCTTAGAAGCACCTCAAAGCCTTTGACATATCTGCTTTGTGACTTCAAGGCTCGATTGCCATTTAATTGCCTTTAGTGCCCCATAGCCTTTGGGTTGTCAGCATGGAACTGCTTTCATTTTATTGCTGTATTCGAGGATATGGAAAGGAAGGATGAAACTAGCACTTCATCCTTCTGATTTTTTCCACATTTTTTCACATGATGGAAAGTGAGTACATTTCCAGAACAAAAACTTGAAGCTTAGGAAGCAAAACCAGCAAGGGGACTGCTTTATACATATTCTGTGTATGTTTGAACCACACAGGGATTGAATGAGTCAGTTCACAGTCACTGTGGGATTACTTTTCATGGCTTTTTGCTCAGTCAACCATGTAAAGGTAAACAGGAATTGCTACTGATGTTTGGAAAGGTGAGAACTCTTGTCCATGTGTTGGTAACTACTTGCACAGGTGTGAATTCCAACCACTTCTATCACATGATAAATGTAAACATTTATCATGGAACAAACTAATTTAAAATTACCCAAAATTTACATGAACTTAAGATTTATTAGAACTTACTTGTTGTCTAGATGAAGACGTTGTTTCCTAATTAAAATATAGATATATGTTTCATCAGTAGGAATATAAGGAAATTATTTTGCTTATGTTTCATTAGATTTTAACACTGAAGGAGATACAGTGGTTCATTGTGGTAGTAAACACAGCCATGGCTTATATGCAATATAAGGTGGGCAGGCTGGTTTGAAAATAAAATGATTATGTAAAAATTGCTGTTAGCTGAGGTGGTCTGTTTTTTATCAGCCTGAAAATATTAGGAGAGAAATTACTGCAACAGCAGAGCCTCATTTCACTTGCACAGGTGGCTGGGAAGCAGTTGGATCATGGCCTGGCATGAACAAGTGAATCAGCTAGAACAGGGGGATTTATCACTCCCTTCCAAAAAGAGAGACCTGTATCATCAGTGGTCTGTTGGAGATTGCTATGGAACATCATGTGCTAGCAAAGTCGTTAAGCTGTTCAAACTTGATCAGTGCTTGGCTGCTGCAGATTTTCTTTTAATCAGAGAGGCATAATTGTAGCTTCTCCACGGGCAGAAGGAAATCTGGGCTCTGAAGTCGCATTCTGTGTGTTTGCAGTTATCTCATGCTCCTCCAGTTTTTGTTGATGGAAATATGGGAGTGGAGAACCAGTGGGTTGAAAAGTTCAAAAACATTTCAGCACAGCTTCAGGTACCTCTTCCTGGCTATGTTGAAGATATGGTCCCCTGGACACAGAAAAAAAAATAAGCCTAAATCTCTTTTAGTAGTCATTAAACAAAAGGTACCTTCACCTCTATGGTTGTAAATATCTGCTCTGCAAGGATATTGAGGCACACAAAACCTGGGGTTTTGCAAGGGATTTTTAAGCCTACAAACTGAAGTCAATGTTAAATCTTCTCTGTCAAGGAAAAATGACAGGTGCCACTAAGTCATGTCTAGGACGTTAAAGTGCAAGGACAGTGACATGCAAGCAGTGAATGCTCTTTAGATACCAAGTATGTTTGCATAACTGAAAATTTGGCAAGCAGATGGAAACACATTGGATTTCAATACAAGTCAGATCTTCAAAACCACTGTTTGTTACCAGATTGCTCTTGAAGGATGGGTTATGACGGCTGTTAGGAGTCTCTGTGAGGAACCCCTTGCTCAAGCTGGCAGGCAGCTGCTCACCTAAATAACTGCAATGATTTCAGTGTACAGGCTTTCTCCCCAGTGCAAGGCAAGTGCATAACCTGGTGCAAATCATTAGTTATAAATCAATGTGCAGGTAGGCAGTATTTTCTCTGAGAACTGGCAGATGATAAGAGTTTATCAGTAATTGCATGCATGTGCTTAACCCTTGATTAGAGAAGGGTTATATGAACTGGCAATGAGCTCTGTTGAGATTGTACTCTAAAACAAACTGAAAACATGAACATGTAAAGCTATCACAGCCCAGCTGATGCATGGTAAATCTTTAACCTTTTCTTGGCATAAAAGAGTCTTTTATAATAGGAAAACCCATCTTTAGAAAGTGGAGGAATTTCAGGCGGAAAAGCACAGAGCCTGGTACAATAAATAGCTTCAGAGTAGGAGGATATTTAAGAAGTGTGCCTGAGATGCAAAAAGACATTAGAAGCCTGGAGAAATCCTTTCAAAAGCTGTTGGGAAAGAACAGAAGAACATCCAAGTGTTTTAGGATCATCACAAACTACAGCAGTGCTATTTTCTCAGTACCTGGAACACAGAGCGTTCTCTCAAAAATCTTGTGTATTGTGTGTTGCTGTCGAAGGGCAGAGCACAGCTGAGTCCATCACTGTGTTCTTCATCAACAGAGGCCATGAAAAAATTGTAGAAGTTTTCTTTGAATGGTCACTTGCTTTTAAAATCTCGTTAGTTAAATTTAGGGAAGAACTGAGAAGTGGTTTTTATTAGCCTAGTTAAAGTTTGGTTCTGTCTTTGTTTCAGGCCAAGGTTTTTCATACATTCAGGTATTTTTTAACTCCTTTCACGGTGACTTATGTGAAAGTTAACAGAGAAAAAATAGATCCCTGTGAGTGGCTTATGCAAGGGTCTCTCAGGTCCTTCTGTTCTGTGAGAGTTTGACACTCCATTAGACAAAATTTAAAACATGAAGAGAGAGAAATTGCAAACCATTTGTGTAAGAGACGGTTATTTTAAAACCTCTGAATACCATCTAGGCCTTGAAAATAGTTATTATGCAGTGAATGCTCAAAACTATTTTGGGGGAATGTCAAAGGAAGCATCTGTAGAAAACAAAAACATCAGTCTGAGAAACCGTGGAAGTTTTCACAACCCTATATTTTGCCTATATTTTTTCTAGGTTGTATTTTTTTTTGTCTCTCATTTCTTGGAAGACCTTGGCTATTTCTGGGACTCCTGAACTCACTGCTTTTGCAGTCAAAGCTTACTGCAGGTGATTCATTCTCTAGGGATTTGTGCATTCACTGCTTTGCAGACATTGACACTGGCACAACGCTGTGAAAGAGCTTCCACAGATAAATGCACAATAAGAGGTGGGTGAGGAAGGGAAGAGCAGGTTAACAAAGTGACATGGCCAAGAAGTTTTGAAACACTTAGAAATTACATTTTGGAGATAATCTCAGGCCTCCAGCAATCCCTTATATACATTGAGAGTTGATAGCTCTTTCTCTCAGCTCTTATTTTTGGGACATGACTCCCCCTTAATCTTAAAGATCATCTGAGGATTTGACAATGCAAAATTATGATACCAAAATTATGATCAAGCTCTTTTACATTCTTGCTTAGACTTCCTGAAATCACAGGACTTTAAGGTTTGCTTTTAAAAATGTGTTGTTTTTCTTCCCTGTTTCCATTTTCAGTAAGATTGTGGTGGATGCATGCACATACATGTACCTTTGTGCTCTCCTTCATGCTCCTTACATGAAGGGTGTTGGCTTCGTTAACAGTGACTGCTTTCTAGAGGGAAGGCCTATGTTTCTCCTTGCTTTTTTTCCAAAGTAGTGATCTCTAAAAGCACTTAAAGCAAAAAGGTCAGATACACAGGATCACACAATAAGTTACTTCAGAAGGGACTTGTGTAGTTGTCTACTCAAACACCCTGCTTGGAGCAGAAGGCTGGCTTGAGAGATCAGCGAGCTAATGGTTTCATACAGCTGAGTTTTGAATATTTCCAAGGCTGGATATTCCACAGTCTCAGTGCTTGTTTTCACACTTCATCTTCTTCCTTGTAAGTTTTTTCTCCAAGCATCTAGCTGGAGTTTCCCTTTCTTTATTTGCACCTTGCCACAGTTGCCTCCTGTCCTACTGTCATGCATCTTGGGAAGAGCCTGGCTCTGTCTTCTCCTTACCTCTTTATTAGACAGTAGAACCCAGCAACCAGGGCTGCTCCTGGCCCTGCTGAGGAGGGGCAGCTGCCTCAGCCTTGTCTCACACATTGTGCTCCAACCCCAGGCTGCCTGCAGCACAGCCTGCTCCAGTTTGTGGAGCTTCCTCATGTACTGGGAGCCCAGAGTTGGACACAGACTGCCAGATGTGGCCTGATCAATGCCAAATGGGCAGCAGTAACGAATTGTTTCTTTTAAAGATTGTTGCATGACCCAAAACATGTTTCCATAAACAAGTAAACAAACAAACAAATAGAATTCTTTTAATTACTTTTTGAACAAAACATACGCATAAAGGTTTCTAAGCAAGAGAATTATGTGGCTTTATATACTGGCTTCCAAAGTTTGTGCTATAATATCCTTATTTCACAACAGGAGCAAGGTATTCTGTGATTAAAAACTATTTAGAAGTAGAGATTATGATCAAAATAATTCAGGATTTGTACTTTACAAAAAAATAAATACAACAAATTGAACACTGAAGTAGGAAAAACAGCGATGGATGTGGAAGAAAGGAAAGTTTGCATGCTTGGCCTTATCACTGATGTGACAGTATGGTCTTCCCTGAATTCAGGCGTTTATGGAATGGAGATAAAAGTAGGTGGATTTTTTGCTGACTTTTAATCATGGGAATATTACAGTTCACTTCTAATATTTTCCACCAAGGGCTAATGTAACCATCAACTCTTGCGACCGTCAGCCTTCCTGAGCAAACTGCCGGTCAGTGTAGGGATCAGAGCCACTTTTTAAGGGGTGTCAGTTGATCGCCTCACTTAAGTGAGGTAGAAGTGAAGCTATGCCCAGGAGTTGTCACCTGTGACTGTTCCCAGAGCCTTCTAATGATAGTAAATATCACGACTCTTCTGCTGCCAAACATTTAAAATTTGGTAGCCTAAAACTAGAAGTGTAATTCCAAAGGTACAAAGTCTGCAAGCGCAAGAGTCAGCGGAGTAAATATCACAGCCACAGCTGTCAGTGTTGATTGATGGGATTGCTTTGGATCCAGCTGTCCCCATTAAAAAATACATTATTAAAGAATATGGGCTGATAAAATGCATACTAATTTAAGCTTCCTAGAGTCATCATGTGCACCTGGGGGGAAATTCAGTGCACTACAACAGGTCTGCAAATCTCTACCTACCTTCAGCACTGTTTTCTGGTCTTCTGTATTGCAGCAAACACTTATCTTTTTTTCCCTGTCTGTTTCCCAGTGCTTTTACAGCTACATCAAGCCTTGTGCCATCGCACAGGTGTAAAAAGGCTGAATGCTGCACACCAGGACTCACAGGAGAGGGTTTCTGGGGAAATCGTGTGACTGGCAGAAATACATCCCAGCTGCGCTTGCTGCTTCTGTGGAGCACATTGCAAAGCCTGTAGGTACAATGCAAAGTTGTGTGAGCTACTCTTTTGATCCTTATGTATCAGAAAAAAAAATTAAATGTGAGAACTTTACTGTGATAGAAGTGGTTTCAATTTTTATAGCAAAGGAAGAAAGTTCACAAGGGAAGAGCCAAATTCAAATTAATTTAAATATGATCCCGGAAGACTGCTGGAGGGTTCCTGATCTAACAGGGGTGGTCCAGGGAAAAGGCATGGCAGAGCCACCATCTTGTTTTCATGTTCAGTTTGAGAGGCATCACTGGAAATTACCCTTGTCAGTCTGATAGGATTCCTGTGGCTAACAAAAAGGGGAACAATTCAATACTATAAAGTATTTATGCATCCCAAAGGCACATTCACAGATGTCCTTGGCAACATCAATTTCCAGCCTGTTAATAGCTTTAAAAGCTAAAAGCAAAACTGTGGACCTTTTCTAGGGACTAAAAAGCAGAAAATGCTGACAGACAAGTAGTGAGTAGGCAGATCCCTCTCTGCCCACCTCTGATAACAATCAAGGTGCTGTACTGTGCATTAGCTTCAGGGAATGGATTAGCCCTTTTGGCAGCCCACTATAAAGCACTTTGCAGTAATCTCATTTTGAGATCTCAAAGGCATGAATCATCCAGGTCAAGTTTAAATAGAGCTTTGAGAGCCAGATTCCTATCTTGTTTATACCACCATGAATAGAGAGCTATTGCTGTTAGAGCTGGTGTTGTTACACAAACGTGTATCATCAGCATGCAGGTGATCAGAACTGGGCCCTAAGGGTGAAAGATTGGTATGCTAATAAAAATTATTAGGGAGGAAGTATGGCTTTCTATATCGAACAGCAAAGAAACAACTGCTTCTAACACCAAATGAGGAAATTTTTTACAATAAAGTGAATGGTCCAATTTCAACTAATTGTTTAAGGCTTTTACTGGAGAGGTTCCTACTTCTCCACTGAGTTCACTGGGCCTCTTGTATGATCAAACTGCAAGCATTTCACTGGCAGACATGAACATGTGCATTCTCCCATCACATAAATCCATGCCCACCTGGCTTGGGGTGAGGTCTCTTGCTTCTGCCCACCTGTTAGTATGAGGAAGAGGTGGCAGATAGAAAAGGTGACAGACAGTGGGTGGCTAAATTGCTTTATCCAGCCGATGTCCTGCTCTCAATTGTATTCTGAGGGACCCCAGAAAGGGTCGAAGTACACAGGGGAGCTGTTCTTGGGGGATCATATTGGCCTTGTAGGCAGCATCTTTGGCATTTTCCTTATTTGTCAGCTCTGTGAGTACACTGCAGGCTGCACCTTCAGGAGGCACACATTTTTCAGTTTTGCATTATTTAAATGAGATCTGTTACACAGAGCTGCTTCTCAGACGTGAATATTTAGGGTGTAAGACCTGAGTACTTCAGCCTCTTCAGACCTGCTGTAAGTGGCAGGACACATGTAAATACATTTTTGAGGCAGCTGACCTTGTGGCCTCACTCCCTTCTCATCTCTACCTTTCTGTTTAAATTGTTTTCATTTTTCCCATTTGTCAGTACCTGGCAAGTAGAACAGGTTTATTCCACTGATAACACAAGGATTTCCTGAAGAGCTGCACACAGCTTTTCCTCTGCAAACTGTTCACTTGACCCGTCCACCCTTTCCTGCAAGTTTGCTTTGGAGAGAATGTGCTTAAATTCTGCCTGGATCTCAAGAGCTTCAAGTGCAGAGGATGTAACCAGCATCCAGAAATCTGAAATGGAACTACACAGTGCTCTGTCCAGTGACCTGGAAAAAAAATCAGCATGGCTTAGAGGAGCTTGCAGGGGTCAGGTAGTCTATGCTCTACCTTGCAGCAAGCTCAGCTCTTCCTATAACATTTCTGACAAATGTGAGTCTACCCCACTCTTAGAAAATCTGTGGGAAGATTCTACTACTTCCTGAAGCAAGCGGTTCTTGTATGTACTCGTTCTCAGTTGCTGATTGATAGGTAACAGCCCTAAGAAGTTGGACAGGTCTGAACCCATAGGATCCCCAAGGTGACTCCACTTGCCATGAAGACAGTTTTTGTCTGCTCTGGAATATTCATTTTCCACGATATATGGGTCTGGCTTCATATGTTAACTATATGCCCTGAATTTGACAGCAATATGAAGAGGGTGCCCCAGTGATTCTGAGCCCAAAATACATGCAAGGCAAACTTATGGAAGGTGAATTTCTGCAAATGCCAGTTAAACTCAGACTTCCAGGATTGTTAGACAACTGGCTGCATGGTGGGGAGCCTGTCAGTCCTGTGAAAAGCATCTTTGAGGAATGTCCTGTAGATGTAGTGCCGGCAAGGTGGTGGAAGGGCAGGGGCATTTACCTTGCAAGACTGAATCAAACCAGTGTGTTCCTGCTAAATATGCAAATTATTGTATGCATATTCACAGAATCATAGACACATTAAGGTTGGAAAAGACCTCCAGGATCATCAAGCCCAACCTTCACATAGAGGGGAATAGGTCCTATTAAAAATTGCTAACCAGCCTTTGAGGAGACCACCCTCCTATCATATGTTTATCAGATATGCTAATCCTTTCCCCTCAAATAGTCTGACAGGTGTTTTTGCATGGATTTGTTGGGTCCCAGCACAGATGCCAGATTCTTTTAGGTCATTCTACAAGAGCATTTCAGTTTGTGTTTTCTTGTAATAGGCCTCTCTGTGGACAGACTCCCACCTGAAAGACTGCCAGACAAGAGCCTTTCTCGGGTGGGTTTTTTAGGAAGTGATGTAAGAAATGGGGAAATGTACTGATCTTTGTGTGTGTGTACAATTTTGTGATAGTACACCCCTTATTGCCTGCAATATAATCAGCTTTCACTATGATTAATACTGTTCTGGTGAAGAAGCTGCCTACACACAGACATTTGGGGGAGCAACCCATCGAGCGGGTTCACAGCTCTCAGGTTCACTCCCCAAGAACTTCAGAGAAGTTAGGCTTTTTTGGTTTGTCTGTTTTACAGCCACAACACAAATATTTGCATGCTATGCATTCTCCGATGCTTCTGTTAATGTCTTCACAGTGACTGGCAATGGTTTTTGCAAAAGCTAAAAGGAGAGCTATAGCAAAAGCTTTTGCCTCTGGTAATAAACACTGCTGCAAGCAGCGCTGCTACTCGGCTGCCATTCAAGCCCAGGGTTATGAGGAGTGTTTGCAGAGAAATGCACCCGGAATACAAAAGCACTTTCTTTTCTGCTTACACTTTGTTCCCTCTCTCAGCGCTTGGAATTTAAATGCTTCAGTCAGAGGTTCTTCTTTGTTTTGCTGGAAAATTTTAATCTTCCCTCCAGAAACCTACATCATCTACAAAACCACAAGTGCTTTCTTTGCAAAAAATGGAAAGCAAAGCTATTCTGTCTGATGCTTGGGCAAGAGGAAGCACAGACAAATGCTGCTCAATTACACAGAATGAATTGAATGTGAAGGTAGGAGACATCTTAGCAGAGCGCAGACAACTCAGGATGTGGACACGGCTCTCTTTACTATGCAATTGTCGCAAGATGTTTCCTCTCCACAGACGTGGAAAGAGACAGAGATGCAGCTGTCCGGCAGGCTTACCTTCATCCTCACTACCTTCATCTCCAGCACCTGAAAACATGCTCTTAAAATATACACATTCACCAGTTCTTCAACTAAGGAAGTCTGTGCTCATTTATTCAAGATCTCTTTTAAGTAATTCAGCTTTTTTTCTGGAGAATATCAAGGGTCTCTGCTCCAGCATCTCACAAAGCACTAGCAAGGAGTACCTGGGTGATAGCTGTTGGCTTTTCCTGTGTAAGCTTGTACCCATGAAAGGGGCAGAGAAGCAAATGGATCAGGAGAAAATACTGAGAAGGTAAGATCGAGAAAATACTGAGAAGTTAAGATCAAGAAAATATCAAGAGCAGATATGGGTGGACCACAGAAATGACTGCAAGCACTCAGGGTAGATTTCAGAACCCCAGCTAAATAAATCACTGACGAGTTGGTGTCTCTGCCTGAATGAGGTGTTTAAAAGCCTGTTAAAGTTATTGGAGGTGAGATGGTTGTGCAGCTGGATGGACATAGGTGTTGAGGGATAGCTTGTGCCCTGGAGCTTCTCTGCCATGAAAAGGCTGGTGGGTCTCAGTCTCAGCCACCTCACCTGGTAGTTGAATTCTTGCCATGCATTTCATTCTCCTTCTCTTCCCTTTCTCAGTTTTCTTTTGATATGGTTTAATACGTTTATAGCTGGAATGGATTGGACGCCTACAAAGACAGCTTCTGCCATCAGTTGACTACGCTGCTACATCACCAGCCTTTAAGAGTTTGCAGACTATGTGTCCTCTTTACTTAAAATCTGTGAGTCATGTTGTGAGGCAAAGATGTTTTCCATATACACCACTCCACTGGGGAAATTTGCTTTTCACCAGCCTGTTTGGCTACTTGCCTGTAACTGAGCATGTACACTTGTATTTTGTAACCGATGGTACACCAGCTTTCAGTGTGACCCATAATGAGAAACACTGCTTAGGCATTTAGGATGTGGAGAATGGATCCACTCAGTACTCAAAATTAGGCCTATATTAGGTGAATACTTGCTTTGCTTACAGAAACAAAGTGTTACAGAGTCCTGGAAGATGTGTCCCTCACCAGGAAATGCTCTCAAAGTAATTGCAAGAGCGTTTTATGCATCCCGAGATTGTTGTTTTCTCTCAGTCTTCTCTAGCCTAAACAACTGCATTTCTTTCAACTGCCCCTGACAAGCCATGTTTCCTTGGGCTCTGATTATCCTTGTCACTCCCTGATTTGTATGCCAGTGCTTCCATCTTTCTCTAATTATCATATTCTGGATGCCTCTGGAGAGGCAGGATTACTGCTGAGACCATGCCAAAGCTGGAGGGAAGGTGAGGATTGCTTCACATATTGCATAAAATTCACCTGCTTCTAAATGTCATAAGGAGGTAGGTAGAAACAGAGCAGGTGTGTGACACTGCAAACTCTTCAATTTGCAGATGTAAACTTTTTCTCCAAAACTTGATTTCAGTGGTTTTCCATCTTCTTTTCATGCAGCTGACTTTTCCTACTTTTTAACCCATCCTTGCTGAATTGCATATTATTTATTTCAGAGTGCTCTTCCAGCTGATGAATTTTAATTCTACACCTGTAAAGCTTGCAACCCACATTAAACTTCAGATTGTATACAAATTTCATAAGGAGCACTCCCAGGACTTGTATGAGTCATTAATGGAAATACTGAGAAATGCCAGAAATGGGATGGATTTTTGCAGGAAGCCACAAGACATCCTTCTAGTTTGACAGTGAACACTGATAGCTCTTGGCATTAGGTTTTCAGACAATTGTATATAACTTCTAACAGTTTCAGCTAGAGCAGTCATTTAGAAAAAAACTTCTAGGAAAGTATTCAAGCTACTTCAAAATCCTTACCATTAGACAGCAAAATGCCTCCTATTTACCTGAATGCTGCTCAGGAGAGCAGTCAGGGACTTTTTGCTATTAGTGGCAGTACTAGCTTAGGAAACTGAGCCTGGGAACCCCTCATCTACAGGACATTCCTCCAGCTGATTTTAAAAAAAGTCAAATTAGTAGGTTTTCATGGTCTTTAAAGTAGAAATACAGCATATCACATCTATTTCTTTTGAGTGTTTTGGATCCATTTTAGCATAAAATGCATTATTTGACATTGATTGGCCTTGAGAAATTCATGCTGCTGTTGCTGGCTTTTTAGAGGCTTGTAAAATAGTTTTTTGTCGCAGTATTTTGCGTGTTAGAGCTAGCCTGACAAGGTTAACGTTCTGGCATTTCTATCTTCCTACTCCACTCATTTTTTTAAAAAAATGGATATGCCACATCCTCGTTCCAAGATTTCTATTTTCACCTGTGCCCTATAATTCTCAAAAGCAGTACTTGTGAACTACTTGAGATTGCACCACTCAGATCTCGATGCATGTCAGAGTGAGTTCCACTGGGTCAGTCTGAGCCAGGAAAGGCTATTTAGAGAAATGTAGTATAATTTAGGCTACAAATAAATTCTGGACTTCATCTGTTGCAATCCCAGCTCACAGGGACAACTTGAATTTACCTAAGTATTTTCTGCTTTTTTTCTTCCCCCTTATTTTTTTCTGTCTTGTTCAAGCTTAAGCTCTCTCCTTTTTATTACTAAGGTTAATAGTTGTAGTCACTCAATTACAGAGAAGACTAAACAAGACAGAATACCAGAAAGCTGTGCATTAGCTTTCCAGTCTCACAGAGTGATGAACCAGGTCCTTTCATCTTTGAAGAATGTGTTCATTGAATATTTCCCTGTTTCTGTCTGAGTATTTGTCAAAGAAGGAAATCAAGTTGCTTTTGGATTTGTGTTGGGTTTTTATGGCCAGGTTCTGGTAGCAGGGGAGCTACAGGGGTGGCATCTATGAGAAGCTGCCAGAAGCTTCCCCCATGTCCAGCAGAGCCAACACCAGCCAGCTCCAAGATGGAAGAGTGACCCACACTGCAGCAGTTCACGGAGGATCGTTGCCTGGGTGATGGACTCGCGCTGGAGATGCTCATGGAGGACTCCCTCCCATGGGAGGGACCCCGTGGTGGAGCAGGGGAGCAACTCCTCTCCCTGAGCAGCAGCAGGAACAACATGTGATGACAATAACTCCCTCTCCCTGTCTCCGTGTACTCCTGGGGAAAGGAGGTAGAGCTGGGATTGAGGGAGGGCTGAGGGGAAGTTTTTTTAAGATTTTGTTTTATTTCTCATTATCGTGCTCTGATTTTGTCAGTAATAAATTTAAATAATATCACTAATTCCGGTCTGCTCTGCCTGTGATGGAATCTGGTGAGTGATCTCTCCCAGTCTTTATCTCAACCCATGAACCTGTCATTACATCTTCTCTCCCCCACAGGGCTGCAGAGGGGAGGGATTGGGTGACTTTGGTGGGTGACTGGAATCCAGCCAGGGTTAACCCACTACACATCTACATAATCCAGTAACTATCTCACATTCCTCCTGACTCACTTTCCTCCTAACTAACTTGAAGTAGCAAAATAATCTTTTCGTGCTGTTACAGATTAAAAGTATTTAGAAGTGCAGCTAAACTATTTTTAATAGTGGTCATTCCTATTTCACTCCACATTTGTTTCTTGAAGGAAAATTATTGAACCATTCACATTCTTTTCAATGTAAAGACAGCTGCCACTTCCCTTACATACTTCATTAGGAACCTTACTGTTTGTTCTTGCTAACTTTTCCCTTTCTACATTGTCACTCAATGCAGTCCCCAAAAATTATCAAGAACATGCCTCTCAAAAAAAGTCTGGCCATAAAACTCACATAATTTTTAACTAGGGTAGCTTTAAAACTAGAAATGGTTTTCAATATTTATCTAAATTTGGTTTTGCTGCTGTGCTAGCTCTTAATCTGCTTAAATCTACAGTATAGAGGTCATTTTCCCAGAATTACTAAAACCAAAATAACCCTGTTTCTCCCTTTGATCAGACAAGACTTATTTCCAGGCCTATCACCTTCTGACACAGACACTATTATAGCAAATCTTATTTGTATTAACCTCTTGAATAGGGTAGAAAAGAGTGTTACAGCGTGGGGTTCGGAAAATCTTTCTCAGGTTTATTCTCTTTCAGAAGGAAATCAATATAATTTCTAATGATTTCATTTTGAATGAAGTCTCTGGGCATTATCTTTATTAATGGAACATATTATCACTCACATTGATTTCTGCCTGGAAAAGAAGGCTGGAGCACAATCTGCGCTGCTCTGGGTGTCTCCTGGGAATGGCACCACTCTGACCTCAAGGCAGCTGATTCACACGCCCAGAGGAGCTAGTTAACACTTCTGCTGGCATGGAGCTGAACCAGCTGACATGAGCCACTGGCAAAAGTGTCAGAGCTGGATTGTGAAGCGCATTTACGTGTCTAAGTGTTTGTGCAAATGTTTATACCTTCTTGCTTGTGGTTTCTAAAACCCAGAGAATATGTCTAGAATAATCACTGTGATGTGCAAGTGAGTTTAAAGTAAGCTAGCACGCAAAGATAGGATTTTGAGTCCTGAAAGTAATAGAGCTGTGTTAGAATTGCACTATACTGGACTAAATAACACTATTTCTCTACAAGGCATTTTCCCTGGTGTGAGTGTTTGCTGACAGGGCTGTGGCTGCTGAAGCTGTAGATGGCTGAGAGCTGGGCTGAGGTCTCTGATCTGCTCTGCTGCCCACTCTGAGCTCTTGGAGTCAGTGGGGTCAGATCACAATTACAGATACTTCAGTTTGTGAAAGCTGAGGACTTTCAACATAGCTCATGTTTTCTTGATGTAAACAGAGTTGCTTTCTGCTTTTTGTCAATGAGGCTTCACTTGTAGCAAAAAGCTTCTTTAAAAGTGTTGCTTCTTGGGGAGTATTACTAAAAAAGAACATGAATTAAAACTTGACACACTTCTGTAATACTGAGTGTTTGCAAAAGCATAAAAGAACCCTGTCCTTTCAGGAGATATGACATGTTTGTGCTTCAAATACCTCTTACTTCAACATAATCATGTGTTCAGTGATACATTTTCATGTCTCACAGAAAAAATACAAAAGCTTTTCCATTTAAACAAATCGCTTTCTGTTACATGGGCATTCAAAGTAATTTACCTGTACATCTATAAAGCAAGTGCAATAAATACATTTGTCTTGTATTTGGATTCAACTCTACAGAATAATTTTCTCTTTTCAGCTAAGCGAAAATATGAAAGATGACTAAAAGTGAATGTTGCAATATTGCATTGTGCCGAATTCATTCAATTCAATTTTCTAAGGGAAAATATTGTGACATCAATATTCAACTCCATGCCTTAGAGTGCTATCCTTGGAGTGCTATTCTATACAAGTCATGTATAGAATTGTATTTTTTTCCTGTAAGAGATGAAAATGCAGCTACCTTCCAATGTTAATAATTATTCATGAAATAACTTTTTACCCTCTTCTTTCTTCTTTTTCCTTCTTACTTCTTTCTTCCTTCAATATTCTCTCTTATCCCTTCTCATCTCTCATATCTTCTTTTTTCTCTTTTTTTTTCTTAAACAGAATGTAAGCAGGAACATGATAACTGCCAGTAAAACATGGGATAAAGGGAAGGAAATTCACAGAAAATGTCATTGTCAAACAGTCATGTATGTCAAAGACCAATAGGGAAGATTTCATTTTGGAAAACACACAGAGACAGGAGAGTGAGTGGGTGGCTTTAAAGTGATGACACTTTGCTTGTGAAATAAATGCACAAAACTATGCATAGATTTAAACAGGTAAAAGCTTCATGTATTTGTTCTATATTGCATGGCTGATTTTTCCCTACTCACTCACTGCTTTCTAGTTGTCAAAAGAGACAATTTTTTTACTACAAGGCTTCATCTACTCCAATTTCTAATGTTAATAAAAGCATCAAACAAAGTAGCATGAAAGAAGACTTAAAGCATTAAACCCCAATATTCATTATTGTTGAAGAAACCTCAGTTTCAGACACCCATAGCTGAGTGAACATACCTGAATGCACTATATGGTCCTGCTTGTGCAATGAGCACCTAACGCAGCTGTGCATGCAAATGAATCCAATGTTTTATTCAAAACTCTGCAAATCACATCAGTTGATTTTAGGTTATCCCCAAAATTTCTGAGAATATAGTCCAGTCTGGAATAAGTAGCTGTAACAATCTTAAGGCTTCAGGAACTAAGTTGGAGTGCCATGCTCCCATGAAACTTATAATTAGAGAAAGGAAGTTGAATCTTTGCAAAAGTATCTCACAAACTGTATTGTGGCTGTGGCAAAAAAATATTGGCTGTGTTAGATATTTCCACTATGAGGAAAGTGGGCCAATTTTTGCAGCTGAAGAAGCCCTTAGAAAGCTCCTTAAAAATGAGGCCAGATTCTTCAGCTACAAAACAAGTGCAATGCTCACTGATTTTAGAATGCTTCTCATGTTGTCCAGTTGGAGAAGAAAGTGCTGTGATCAAAATAAAAAGAAATAGATCAGCTTTTTTGTCTAATAGTACTGAAACATCAATTGGTGCTCATGTGTGGGTGTAAAATGATGCAAACTTTTATGCTATTCAACTGACTATTCAATATAACTTTTAATACTTTATAGTGTTTGATTCCAGACTTCCGTTTTCTACCTTATGCTGTACCATGCCTCAAGTTCCATAGAGCTGGAAACAAAGTTTTGGTGGAATAGGAAACTAGCTTTATGATTGCAGCTTCTGCTTTCCAAAATGATTTTGTGCCTTGGAATAAGGCAAAGGTACACAGCATCTGCATAAAGACACCCAATTTTTTCTGAAGAAACTCTTACATATTTTCAAAATTCAGATTTTAATGATAGAATATGATTCTGAATTTGTGTGAAATGTTTTCTATTCAATGTAGTTATAATGTAGATTGTGCACGTTATCATTTAGGGTATACACTCATCCATTTTCTGAAGGAATGGACAGCTTGAGCATTTTTTTCCTCTCAGGAATTCCAGGCTTTTCATTACTGTTTGGATTTGGATATCAATCCTAAAGCCTTTTCTTGATCAATAGTCTCCTGGAGTTTCTAATCTGTTGTTGAATTGCTGAGATACTTTTTATTTATCTGTGGCAGAAACTTCTCATTTGAATGGCTTTTCTACAGTCAGCTCTGGTTGCTGGCACTAGTGACATCCTTGATGAGTGCTGAGAATGCCACAGTCTACATAAAAACATTTAGGAAAAATTGACAGATGTGAAAGACAGACATTTTTGTAGTTTTGTATAATGGAAGTTACAAGATTTTTTAATTTAAACACAAAACAAACCAAACAAACAAAAACCCACCTATCCCCAAAAAAAACCCTCAAATCCAAATAATTATATTGGAATAGGTGCATTAATGCATTTTAATATAATAGTTTGATAAATAAGCTGAAATGTGTAGTTATTTGATTTCCAATATACATTTAAAAAAGTTTACTTTAGAGACATTGATCTAGGTAATCCCAAATGAGATGCCGAGAGAAGTCCCAATCAGATAAATTTATCAGGCAGGTAGTGTCCATCTCCTATGCTGCTGAGGGTCAATGATGTACTCTCCCATCTATCTCTCATCTACATAAGCTGTTGTTTAGGAATAGCAATTGGCTTTTAAATTAATGGATTTTGTCTTTATTAGCAGCTATCAGATTTAAGCAAGTCCTTGTTAATCACTGAAACATCAAACTTTCCACTTAGTAATATGTAACAATAACTCAGACAAAATCACACCAGAAGAAGATTAAATTTATCAGGTACAAGCACAGGTATTTCTGAATCACAGAACATTTTGTACCGGGGCTGTTTTAAAATCCACCACCAGCAGGTAAGTGCATACCTCAGTCCTGATGTAGTTTATCTCCTCAGCAGTCTGGCCTGCTACTCACATCTGAGTTTTACATTTGCTTTTCGTAAGAGTTTACCTCCAGTCCAAGGTCTCGCCCTTACCTTCAAGAGACTCCAGGCAGGATTCATCGGACCAGCTGTAGACTCCTACATCTGAGTGAGTCATCACAGGCTCACTGTACTGTCAGAGAAGAGAAATAGGTGCTTGGTGACAGAAATCTCATCCTGAGGTCAGTGCCTAAAATAGAGCAGAAGAATCTTGCCCAGCAGTGCTTATTTCTTTCTGTGGACTATATTTGGGTAAGACGAATTCCACCCCCGCACAACTGAACTTCTGCAGCAAAGGGAAAAAGTGGTCTGCAGACTCTAAATACTAGCTGGATTATTACAGAAGACACCCTACTGCAAATATTCCCCCTGCTGGGACTGACTAAGTGAACAGACAAGTGATGAACATGTTACAGGACCTAATGAATGTTGGAGGAGGTGCTGGCTACAGGGAGAGCTGGATGTGAATGTACAGGACATGGCAACGTAGAGGGAGATATGAGCCCAACTGCTTTTCCCAATTTGGTAATCTGCCACACAGCTCTTACTTTATCTAAGCATGAATGTACTCCTGTTCAATGTAAAGGCTATATTTAATAAGCTTGTGACATCGACATCCTACTCCTCTTCTGCGAACAATTAAAATATTTCATATTAAATCAGTGCATATGTTGTTCCTGGTTATCTCTGAGATCACTTAGTACTTCATATGATCTGAAAATAACTGCTTGGGACATTACAACTGCTGATTTTTATGGTACAGAGTCCTCCTGGGGATAGAGAATTTTCACATAAAATCTCTTGCTTTTAGAATTTGGTTCTCTATCAGGTATAGCAGAGAGTGTTTTCTGAATTCTGTGGCAATGAAAATGTGCTTAGTGATTATTTTTCTCTATACTATAATTTGTCGAGAAGAGATGGATGTTTCTGGGTCTCCTCAGAGGAATATTAAAAGCCAATACATAGGGAATTTCCTTCCTTACCTAAACAGCTTCTGGCTACAAAATAGGATATTGCTATTCTTTGCACATCAGCTAGGGGCCTTTTGTAAAAGTATACTGCTATTTATGAAAACATGTCTGTCAATTTAATAATTAGGTAGATATCATCTTTCATTCAGTGGATCAGAAATAATGTGCTGATTATCTAATGCTATATTGTTTTGCAGACTGATTGAAACACTGTAATTGACTCCGAGCTTTCTGATTTCATTATCATTAATGCAATTTTCTGTTCAGTTCATTTTTTTTCTAATAGCTATTGGTGCTTAGAGGTTTATTATCACGGTTGTGCAATCTATGCCAGTGCCAGGATTTCCACGTCTTTTTACCATCACACCAGTCTACATGGTGTTGGATGTATGAGAGTCATGAGAATTAGTTGATTTTTAATTGATCATAATAAAGTTTTCAGTGATTTAACTGATTCTCTTCTAATTCACAGTGGCAAGACTGGACATAAATTTTACTGACTTAAAGAAGTTATTTTGACCTGCAAATGAGTGGTTTAGGCTATTTAAAAGATCATCATCAAGATGATTGACAAAAAATGGGTTTTGATGGGAATTTATGAAAGTACAGCCTTAACAGACCTCAATGACAAGGTTCACTCTGTTACTCTATATAGATGAAGCATGGACAGGAAAACCAGATTGGAATCAAATTATTTACATTATTTACATTGAGACCAGGGATGGGAAAGGGTAAGAATGCAGAGGATACAGATACATAAAGATAAGGGTGCAAAAGAGTTAGAGAGGTATAGATCTTTCTTTGTGCACAAAAGTACCTGTCAAAAACTCACCTCGAGTTGGTGAGCTGCATCAAATCTCTTTGTGTTTCTCATCAGGCATGTGTTGCACCTTGAGGAATGTCCTGTGGGGTATCAGCCTCAGGCTTGTCATCAACAACTATCTTTCAGATATTGCCAGCTCAAGGGTTTGTGAGCTCCAAGAGGTGTCCCACTCAGAGGGATGTGTTGGTGCAGCCTGTGGTCCAGGAGAGCTCCAAGGGCCTTGCTCAGGACAGCTGTTTGTAGGGTCTCAAAAAGATTGGTTTTAGTCATCTCTAAAATCTCTGTCCTGGGGTTGGTAATTACTGGAGTTTACAATAGGTTTGGAATTTGTTTTCAAAAGTCCAGGAGCGATGGTAAAATGGATAAAAAGCCGGGATGCTAGAGCAAACCAAGCAGCAGAATCTCACTTCTACCTCTTCACAAAAGAGTTTCCTGACTTGCCAGGGTAAGGCCAATGTTTTGATGGGAGAAGAGCCATTGTAGAGCAGGCACTCAGCATTTGCTGAAATTTGACTTGCGTCCATCTCTTGGTCTACCCTTCTATCTTCTAAGCCCATCTTAGGTTGATGACCATTTTGAATACTATTTTAGGACATCTCATTTCTTCCACATACAGCTCAGAGTTCAGTTGCCTGACACCACACTCAGCTCTCTTCTCAGGTAACTCCTCTTGTGGGATGCTCGACTAGTTATAGTAGTCTCAGCAAAGTTAGTGCTTTGTAAGTTGTTCAACAATTGTGTGTAAGAAAGATAGTTGCATCCCCGTGGTGTCTTCACCCTATGATGTCATTATTTGTGAAGACATGGAATGGCAGAATCTGCTCAGATAAAACTTGCAAGTTTTCTTGCCTGAGAATAACAGAACTTTCCAATTTTTTTCTAAATTTCAGTGAGCACACAAACTTCCATCAGATGCATCTCTTCTTATTGCTGAACTTCAATCAAACACATTCTGGATGTCCAACAATTAAAGCATTAAGCTGAGCTTAATGTCTAATTGGAGAGAATTTTCTTGGCAAGTATAAAGGGGCACTGCCTTTAATCATGTTAGCTTTCAGTAATAGAGACAGGTAAACTAATGCCTTCTTTCCAGCCAGGAAAATAGGCCAGGTCCCACTGGGAACAAGAGATGCTCCTAGAAAATTCTGTTATTAGACAACTTCAACTGCTCTACACAAATGTCTCATTAAAGTTCCACTACGATTGAGCCTGCTGATGCATAAGACAGACATGAACACCTCAGCTGAAAGCTGTGTTTTCTGTGATTCATTCTCTGAAGCAAACATTGCAGAGACTGATTATCTCTTTAATCCAAACACATAGCCATTCTTCTCCATTGACAGCCCAGCCAAATGCCTATTGTAGCTAACAGAACATTTTCTAATAATGTAGAAGGATCCAATAATTTGGATCAGGCCCTGAGAAAGTCTCATGCAGGACCTGCAAAAAACCCCTTCTTAACACTTAGTGCATTCATCTCAAATGTAGGCACAGCTTGCAGCTTGGCCTGGTCCCTGACTCAGAGTCAGTGCCAAGTAGATTTTTCTTAAAGTTTATATTGATATGCTGATGTTAAGTCTGATATTTCAGAAAGTAAGGTCAGAGTGATGAAGCATGGGAGAAAGAAGAGCAAATATGGTAATTTGATAAATTTATTTCCTAATTTATTTACAGAATTCTGAATTGTCTGCTTTTTTGCAATACAGCTGTCTTCAAGTAAAAGTCAATTTATCTCTTCTGAAATGAAGATTACAGTGATTAAGAATGAAAATCCTAATTTTTGACACTGATTCCTGATTTTACACTTCCCATGCCACAAAAACCTGTCCACTGAAAGCAATAATGATTTCTAGTGGGCACAAGACCACAAGGTAGCCCTGGTTTGCTGCTTCTGTGTGATTCACTGTGAGATTGCAAAATCAATTTTCCCCTTTTAAGACTGATGGTGTCAACTCCTGCCAGTAACTTATATCTAGATTGTGTTTCTTTCAGCAGGAAAAGGGAGGCAGAATAGTGATCTGCCTCCCTGCACTTTGGCTAAATAACCAGCAATGATAGAGAAATTTTGCTTTTCAATAGAGAAGTCCTTGACGGCCAATGACAAGCAGTTAAGTGAGATATGGCTTGCTCATACTATATTTTTTTCTAACTGATTCAGCACCTCTTTGGAAAGAACCTTGACCTTATTAAAATGAACTGGTGGAAATGGGAGAGGAAAGTGAAGCCTGTAGCTGAAAATCTGAAGTTTTACTTTAAGATATTCACAGAGAAAACCCATGATTTCGACATCAAGATAATCAAAAGAAATTTGGAGAGAAGAGTTACATCTGCAATTGAAGAGGAACAGAGAAAGGGTCATGTTTATTAAACTTTCTTTTCATAGGAAACAATTCAATATTTCATTTTTAATACAGTTAATTCCATGCTGTCTCTAGGCTTTTTCTTCTAGGGATTTACCTAGAGAGTTTTGATGTTCAAGGCTTACTGAAGCTCTCTGTGCTGCAGTTTTCTGTTACAGATCCTGGAGACTGGCAGATGCTCTGATTCTTCTTGGGGCAGTGCCAGCAGTGGCAGCAGGTAGTGAACTGCCCTGCGTGCTGCCAGCCCAGATGGCATGTCCACACATTAATTGCTTCTCAAGAGTCAGTCCTCTTGAGTCTACCCATTTGTTGCTTTCGTTGATACTGCCCTGTCTCATTTATCAATGTTCGTGTCTGCAAACTTTTGTAAAGCTGGTCTGCAGACCTGTAGCAAGTAAAACTAGAAATATGGCTTCTTGTAGCAGTGAAGTTCAAAACTTAATGGTCTGCAAAACAAGGATGACTTCCTAACTTTTACAGTTAGCACACTGAACACTGAATTGCTGTCTCAGAAAATGATCACAGAGCATTGAGGAACTGGAACCTGAATAACTGATAGAAAGACTTGGGTCTCTCCTCCCAGACATATTCTCTTTCTCCATCCTTACTGCACAGATTGAGTTCCTGCCATAATATCTTAATTTGAAGTTGGGAAACATGTCCCTTTTCTCTAGAAATATGGGCAAAGAGGAGCAGTACTGGTCATTTCACTCTCTTCAGACAAAAGCAGTAATAGCTATGAAAAAAGAAATCAGATTTATCAGTTCATTTTCAGTGACTTTTTCTGCTTTAAATGCATCCAACTAGAATGCAATTTCCATTACCTGCTTAAAACTGTAAAGCACCTGCTAGAAGTCTTTCAAATGCTCTGGGCTTTTATTTTTCTTTATGCTCATTGATTATCTCAAGACATATCTATCTCCCCACCTCAGTTTTCCTTATATATTTCTAAATGAACCATTTTTAGACTTGCGAACATTGATCCTACCTGCTAGACACTCGCATTTGTTTTTGTCTGAACTAGACTGATTTCTTCTGCAGGCAGGATCTTGGTCAAACTTTGGACACATAGTTTATACACAGTAATAAATAATGAGATGAGATAATAAGCAAATAAGTAATCAGTGGTTTTTATTACTAGAGTTCATTTTAGTGCTAAAAAAATTCCTTCTCCTCAGAGCTTGAACTTGTAGCCTAAAACAAGTTTTGATGACCAGCTGTCATGCCTTAGGCTATGCCACCTATCCTCTATCTCCAGGTCAGCATGCCTGTGTCTCCTGTAGGTCCTGAGGCTGTTCTGGCAGCCCTGTGCAGAGCTCCACTCACTGGGAGCATCCCGCATGTCACTGGATGCTTCTGGGAGGGCATGTGACCTGCTGCCTTAACATGTCCAAATGCATTTCTTATGTATTTTCTTTTCTTTTTCTCTGTTTTCTTCCCTGCACCCTCCATGCCATCACTGATTTCCTCTAGTCTAACCTTGATGGTAGGGTGGTCATCACTGGGGTTTTCCACCCCCCAGAGGCCAGGCTGTGACGAGGGTCTTGGAGAGCCCGTACACAGGCTGCACTCTGCAGAGCGCTCATGAGGAAGAGGTCTGGCAGGACCTCACTCCAAACCTGTCCTGCAGTGCTGGTCCTGGGTGCCAGCAGACAGGGATACACCCAGGGGAGGGATGTGATGCCTCGGAGAAGCTGACCTGGAACACAGGCTGGACAGAGTGAAAGGATAAAGGGCAGGTATTTATTGAAAGGCCTTCACAGGGCACACTTTGCGCAGTGCAGGAGTCTTGCAGAGACTGCACCCAAGATGGACACAGTCACACATTTTTCGGACAGATCACAGTTTTGTCTATTTGCATATCAGAGGTTAATTGTCCAATTACAGCTTCAGGCAGTGGAGTCCCATTCTCTTAGTTTGCTCCCCCCAACTCACTTTTATTTGCATTTCTCGGGGCCTGAGACAGGGAGGTGTCCTTGATTCTCACGCCTAGAGAGGAATTGTTGTGTCTGACCAAAATGGGAAAAGCAGTAGCTAACACTATACATGGAGCTCAGAGCTATACACTAAAGAACTGCAGGATTATAAGCATATGTAAATATAAAGCTAAAATCCTAAGGCATCAGATGAATGGGCTGGAAACAGGCTCTCCTTCCCCTCCAACATCCAGCTGCAGCACTGCTGTGAGGGCAGCACGAATGCCAAATGCCACACCATGGTTTCTCTTTGGCTCCCTTGCCCTAGAAGGTCCCTCTCCCACAGGTCTGTTTCTCTCCTGCTGCAGTGCCCGTCTGCTGTGTTGGTCCTTCTGTGACTGCGACGTCTGAGGAAAATCACTTGAATTCCCATCACCATTAGTAATCACTCGATCTAGATTACTTTCCCTATTGACTCCAGGTTTGATACATGCTTTCCTGTGTTGGAAGAGCATTATGTGGAAGGAATTGGTCACCATGAGTGCTCTTGTGTTTGGGGTGTTGGAAGAAAGGTTACAGCACTCAATAAAAGAATGCTGACTGCTGGTGCTTTGGTTGTGGAGTCTTCCCTCTCCCTTCTATTCTTAAAAATTGTTTTTATTTTCTCAGAAGAAAAAAAGAAGATGGACACAAGAGGAGTCCTTTGCCAAGTCCTCACAGTTCTGCTGGTGAGCTTTCTTTCTTTCAAAAACTATTTTTCTATTAATCCACAGAGTCTCTATTCTTCTTTCAAGAACATTACCCTGACAGAAGTGCTGTACACCAATAACTCTTTAGAGAACAGTTCTCATATCTCTTAAAAATGTATCCCTGAAAATTCACTTTGATACTACACCACCAGAGATGCCTGCTGTGGTCTCAAGGTTTGTCTGAACTTCTAAAGAAGAACATGGAGCAGAGAAGAGAGTTTGTTCTAGCTAAATGCAGAGGAGACTCCATCAGTGTTGTATCCACAGCATCTGTGTCATATATCACCATGCGAACAGTGGGTGTTTGCTATCTTGAGCACCATACTACAGGCTCAGCTCTGTCTCAGCTCAGTTACTTCCAGAGCAGGGCTGGGTCATATTCAGAGAGCTTTGGTCCCCAGGGAAGTGTATCATGCCTGTACCTACCAAAGCTGTCCACCTTTATACCTGAATTGACCTGAGATAATCCTTCACACGGACTCTGCTTTGTGTGTAATGATCTTTTTATACCTCAGGTATCTTCTGCACAACTAATACCTGATCCAAGTGTGATGAATGTATCACCTGGGAAAGACAGCTCTGGAGAGAAGGTATCTGATGTTTGCACAGGTCAGGGAGGTCCCTTCTTTCAGTGCCAGAAGGCCAGGTGAGGTGAGAGGGTGAGACATATGTCCAGGGTAGCCCTGAACCATTCTGACCCTCAGTTTCAGTTTGGCCCCTTGCTCTTGTTGGTGGAAGCCAGAGCAGCATTTGAGAGCTCTGAGCTGAAAATGAGAGCAGGTCTAACAAGGAACACAGAAACCCCCCCAATCTACCTCCATACTGGGATTCCAGGACCTCCCAGGTACAGAGCCATTTAAACCCAGTGTATTGTTCTGTAAACTTCATTTGATCATATCTTTAAATGTTTAGTTTGCTGGCTGCCTTAAACCTACTCCATCCTCTCCAAATTATAACCTCAGTATGTAAAACCTTTTACTAAAAAAGGTCTCTCAGGCACATATATCCCCTCTGACATGAAGATGTACACTTGTTAAAAACAAATGGAAAACCTTACTTGAATAAATGAACTTGTGATTTTGTTTCTCTGAGCTGTGCATGTGCAAACTCACCAACATGGCACACCCGGGAGATATTTTCAGCAAGAAAGAAACCTGTCTGCAGCTCAGAGCCCTGTGGGACCCTGAGACTTTGCTTCTGCTCATGCCCAGCTCGACAGACTTACACCTCTGCAGATGCAGCATAGGCTCTGTGTGTTAGGGTGGCTATTCATGTCATATATTCATGTATAGCGTGCTGAAAATGTATATCCAATTAAAGTAAAATAGTTATAAGATACAGAGAAATGAGAAAGTCTTATGGTATTGGGATATACAAGGACCAAAATACTTCCATAATCAATTAAAAATGAAGTAAAATTTGGTACAGAGCACAATCCTTTTTTTCCACTCCAAATTTCAATATTCATTATCTTTATTTCTTAGAAGGGAAAGTTTTGCCCACACACTGCAGAATTTCATGTTACGTGTTTTCTCCTGTAGTAATGAAGTATTCACATTCTTGTTTAGCTCTGATCAAGTGCTGGCAGACATTTTAAGAGAAACTCTGGAGAGTTATTCACATTACCATCAAAAACCAGGATTTTCTATCTCCACAGTTTCTCTGTTCTCTAGCAAGACGTTTTGTTGGAAATTAAGGGATATCTCCTGTAGTTCTCGAAGATGTAGCATAAGCTCCCTGGAGGTAAAACTTACGAAATAAGAAAAGCCACAGAGAAGATCATGAGACAGAAAGGGTGAAAGTGGAGTGGAAGAGGGAGAAAACTCACCCACAAGACTGTACATCTGCTCAGCTGGGACAAGTGCGGGGTTGAATGAAGCAGGTCTGAGAGAGAAAAGAAATGACTGTCAAGGTAAATATGTGCTTTGATTTTTGCCAAATGAGTGGGTGTTCACAACAGTCTAAGGAGAGTGTAAGTGATTTTGTAGGTGGTCCTAGGAAATGAAAGAGAGCCTGGGGATGGTGGTGAGAGGAGTGGATGTTCAGGAGGTTTGAGACTTTATTGTAGTCTGGGTAAACAAGCAGGAATCTGAGCATGAATTTGGATCTGCTCAGGCTTCTTAAGGATAAGTCCCACTTGTTACTGTGGTGGTAGGTGACATGACAGAAAAGTCTTTGGGGATTCATTTGTAAGGAAGGAAGTACCTGGGTGTTTTAGCAATGTAAAGAGACCAGAAGTAAAAGCCAGTCAAGGGATGGAGAATTTCTAGTCTTGCGTGGATTTTTTTTTAATTGGTAATTAACCTCACTTGAAAATCTCAAGTCCTCATTCCTGTCTTGAGTGCTCTAAACTAAACTTTCAGCTGACAGCCACTGAATTATACTGTGCTTTTAGCTGATGCCTTACAGATCTTTCAAGTACTATTACATGGTCTTGGGTGATTTTTTTTGTTGTTTGGTTTGGTTTGGTTTGGTTGGTTAGTTGGTGTGGTTTGGTTTTGGTATACTAGTCTTATGTGGTGGACATAAAAAAATATTTCCTTCCTCAGTTCATTCATGTGTGTTTTGGAAAGCATTTGGATTATCTTTTACACCTAAAAAGCTCCTAAAACACTCTTATGTTTCTCAAAGGTGGACAGATCCTTAGTATAAAGTGGGGTGAGGTAAAGGGAAGCTGATTATTTTTTCTTAACTAATTATAACACTTGAAGCAGGTGCTGTAAAACCTGGGGCTGAGTTTGACCCATTCACACTCTTTTGCTTCTACCTCCTACTTCTAAAATCTGCACCTGATATGAGATGCACAATGAAAATTTGAATAAATAAGAGTTCACTTCTCATCTTATATTATGGTTCATGAACAAAATATAGACCACAATGTGAAAATGAAAATTCCTAAAATCCTGATTTAATGTGGATAGCTTTTGTACTTCAAGACAAAGCTTGGCAAGTTGAGTGTATTTATTTGTTGAAACCCATCTGCTGAAAAAGATTGGATGTCGAATGGTAATTCTAGGTTATTACTGCAGTTCTGCAAAGGAAGGAAGTGGGAATTGACTACTTATTTTTCAGCTCCTCTGGACTAAATGAGAATGACAAGCACTGGGAAAAATGATTTCAAACACTGGGTGCTCTCTCACGGGAAAGAAGCAGAAATAATTGGTGTCTATCAGTAAACTACTCATTAGGATGGACATGTGTATTAGGGAACCCATGGCTGACCAACAGAATTGACTTCAGTCAGAATTTTTTCTCTCAGCGTGTAAAAATATCAGCAGTGAACAAAATAGATCTGCAGTGAAGGCAACAGCACAGGCCACTCCCTAGGTGAGACAATCTTCTACACAAGTTTTCTTGAGAACTAGACCATGGCAAGTTGCCAGAGCTATTTCTGTGGTTCCCGGCTTGTCCTCCACTGAGACAAGGCTGTGCACAGAGGTGAAGGTAGGAATGCAAGCCTCTTTTGTCATGCAGCATCGTGTTGTTCATTATAGGTGTGTCTGTGTCTCTGGCTATTGCTCTGAGCCTGTCTTGGTTATCTTTTGTGTTCTTGTGTATTGCCTAAGCCTTCGAGCTCTCTGAGGGTAAACACAGTTTAATGGGCAGTGTGCTTACTGCTCCACTGCAGAGCAAGGCACGCTATCCAGCTATTTACAGGGCAGAAAATAAGTATATCTATCTACATAAGTGTACAGACTCTCTTACTTAACACCGTGAGGGATTGCATGGGCTGGGAACCAGGACAGACCCCTGTATACAGGCTGCAGTGGCCCCAGGCTGGCCCCAGCCCCCAGCAGCCAAACCCCAGCGCGAGATGGGTGCCCTCTGGGCCTTTACAGCATCTTTCCAAATGATGAAAGGACACACCAGCATTCTGATGGCAAGCCAGTATAACCAGCTTTAAAGCAGGAGCTTTATTTCTGCTTTAGGTCAAGGACAAGAGGACAAAAAAATCAAATTTAATAGGATCCTTGGCTGCAGTTCCAGGGGTGCAGCTCTTGGCACACAGAGATTTCCTCAATAAAACAAGCATCTTGGTTTGTAAACCCCAGAATTTGGCAATTGGTGCCCAAAATGAAATCAGACTATGTCTTCCCAAGCCTCCCCATAAAGCTGCTTTTTCAGTCATTTCCCATCAAGGACAACAAATCGGTAATTTACTCGATTTATTTTCCAGTCCTCCCTATTAACCAGAGAAGAGGCCACAGGAAGAGGCCGTAGGGAGAGCACTGAATCTGACACATCTGCTCTGCAGCCAGAAGGCAGGTGTGTTACCTCACCTGTGCACACCCAGCCCACCGGTGTGTTACCTCTCCTGTGCACACCCAGCCCACCGGTGTGTTACCTCTCCTGTGCACACCCACCCCACTGGTGTGTTCCCCCCCTGTGCACACACACCCCGCTGGTGTGTTACCTCGCCTGTGCACACCCAGCCCACCGGTGTGTTACCTCTCCTGTGCACACCCACCCCACTGGTGTGTTACCTCCCCTGTGCACACCCAGCCCACTGCTGCTCCACTGTGCACACACACCCCACT
>VWPU01008181.1:13923-25702 GCA_013398955.1 Callaeas wilsoni | reverse complement strand
CGGGGCCGCCCTTCCGCCGCCCTTCCGCCCGGGGCAGGCGCCGGGGGGGCTCCGTGCGGACCCCCGGCTCCCCGTGCTCGTTATCCTCCGGTCCCTGGCTCCCCATCTCCCCATCCATCCGTCCCTCGCTGCGCTGGGATGCACCTGCCTGTCCCCTCCGGGGGACCCCCGGCGCTCCAGCGCTGCTGCGGAGCCGAAGGCGAGACCCCCGCCCTCCCCAAATTCCACCCCCCGGGGCCCCCGCGCTGCTCCATCCATGGGGATGGGAGAGGAGGATGCTCCGGGAATGGGAGAGGGGCACCGGGGGGCTGCAGGGAGAAGGTGCCACATCCCTGGGTGGGGGGTGACCGTGGGAATGGGAGAGGGGGACGCTCTGGGGCAGGAAAGGGTCCCTGGATGGGGGATGACCTTGGGAATGGGAAAGGGGGTGCTCTGGGGATGGGAGAGGGGCACCGGGGGGCCACAGGGACAAGGTGCCACATCCCTGGATGGGTGACAGCCATGGGAACGAGAGAGGGGGCCCTGTGGGGCCACAGGGACACAGGGACAAGGTGCTCCGTCCATGGGGATGGGAGAGGAGGATGCTCCGGGAATGGGAGAGGGGCACCGGGGGGCTGCAGGGACAAGGTGCCACATCCCTGGGTGGGGGGTGACCGTGGGAATGGGAAAGGGGGACGCTCTGGGGCAGGAAAGGGTCCCTGGATGGGGGATGACCTTGGGAATGGGAAAGGGGGTGCTCTGGGGATGGGAGAGGGGCACCGGGGGGCCACAGGGACAAGGTGCCACATCCCTGGATGGATGACAGCCATGGGAATGTGGGAATGGGAGAGGGGGACCCGTGGGGCCGCAGGGACACAGGGACACGGGGACAAGGTGCCACATCCCTGGATGGGTGACAGCCATGGGAACGAGAGAGGGGGCCCTGTGGGGCCACAGGGACACAGGGACAAGGTGCCACATCCCTGGATGGGTGACAGCCAAGGGAACGGGAGAGGGGGACCCGTGGGGCCACAGGGACACAGGGACAAGGTGCCACATCCCTGGCTGGGTGACAGCCATGGCAATGAGAGAGGGGGCCCTGTGAGGCCGCAGGGACACAGGGACAAGGTGCCACATCCCTGGATGGGGGGAGGCGGGGGGGACGGGGGATCGGGGGGGGGGGCTCCCGGGGGGGGGGCAGCCCTGGGGATGGGAGAGGAGGATGCGCCGGGAATGGGAGAGGGGGGCCCAGGGGGCCGCAGGGACAAGGTGCCACGTCGCTGGCGGGGGGACAGCCATGGGAATGGGCGAGGGGGACCCGTGGGCCCGCAGGCACAGAGGGACAAGGTGCTCCGTCCATGGGGATGGGAGAGGAGGATGCTCCGGGATGCTCCGAGGGGCACCGGGGGGCCACAGGGACACAGGGACAAGGTGCCACATCCCTGGATGGGGGGTGACCGTGGGAATGGGAAAGGGGGACGCTCTGGGGCAGGAAAGGGTCCCTGGATGGGGGAGGACCTTGGGAATGGGAAAGGGGTGCTCTGGGGATGGGAGAGGGGCACCGGGGGGCTGCAGGGAGAAGGTGCCACATCCCTGGATGGGGGGCGGCCGTGGGAATGGGGGAGGGGGACCCGGGGGGCCGCAGGGACACAGGGACACGGGGACAAGGTGCCACAGCCCTGGAGGGGTGACAGCCATGGAACGGGAGAGGGGGACCCGTGGGCCCGCAGGCACAGAGGGACAAGGTGCTCCATCCATGGGGATGGGAGAGGGGGGGGCTCGGGGGAGGGGAGAGGGGCACCGGGGGGCTGCAGGGAGAAGGTGCCACATCCCTGGATGGGGGGCGGCCGTGGGAATGGGGGAGGGGGACCCGGGGGGCCGCAGGGACACAGGGACACGGGGACAAGGTGCCACAGCCCTGGAGGGGTGACAGCCATGGAACGGGAGAGGGGGACCCGTGGGCCCGCAGGCACAGAGGGACAAGGTGCTCCATCCATGGGGATGGGAGAGGGGGGGGCTCGGGGGAGGGGAGAGGGGCACCGGGGGGCTGCAGGGAGAAGGTGCCACATCCCTGGATGGGGGACAGCCAAGGGAACGGGCGAGGGGGACCGGTGGGGCCGCCGGGACACAGGGACAAGGGGCCACGAGGTGCCGGGGGGGGGACCCAGGGGACCCCACCCAAACGGGGGCACCCCCAAGGCGCCGTGCCCTCCCCACTGTGGGGTCTGTGAGAGGGGTGGGACACCCACGTGTGACACACACCCAGCCCGGGGAACCCCACGTTCCTGTCGGACGCCGCACACCGCCGGGCCCAGCACCCTGCTCACCCTTCCCGGTATCCAGCCCCTCTGCCCCACACCGGGAATGGGAATGGGGTCACCCCCCACCGCAGCAGCACGGTGCAGCCTTCCCGCCTTCCTCATCCTCCTCCCCCCGGCCCCAGTGGGGTGCTGGAGCCGCTCACGCCTCTCTCTGTCCCTGATTTGGGGTCAGGACCCTACAAGCCCCAGCGATGGCGGATCCTATCCTGAGAAGCAGGAATGAGGAGGACGCTCCGCTTGGATCACCCCGATAAAGGGCCCGAGGAGCAGGAGGGGATTTGGGGGACGCAGCGCTGGGGCTCCCCCCGTTCCCACATCGCTGTGCCCTTTGGAACACTTCCCCTTGGCCAACAGCGGCGGGATCACGCTGCTCCAGCGGGAAAGGGCCGGGCGGAAAGGAAGGGGAGGGTGACAAGCGGCAGCTCAGAGCAGCAGCGGCGCTTCCCAGCCGCCAGCGCCCGGCCCGGCCCGTTCCCCTCCCGTTCTCCTCCCGCTCTGCTCTCCCTGGCCCGGCCGCTCTTTGGGAAGGAGAGGCGCACGCAGGCCGCGCCCTGGCAGGATGTTCCCGAGCTCCCGCAGCTCCGAGGTGGAGCCGGAGGTGAGCAGGACGTCTTTAATTTGGCCAGGTCCCGGCGGGCTCGGTGTTCTGGGTGTTACACCTGTCCCCCTGCAGCCGGATTTCCCAAAAGTGCCGTTCCCGGGACAAAGATCCCGCTGTTCCTCCCTCCCCGTTGTGCTCTGATGGGATCCCAGCAGCAGGAGCAGCGGGAGCTGCTTCAGGCCATGGCCGGGTCCCTCTGCCTCTTCCTCAGGAGGGAAAATTCCTGCTCATTCCCTGCCTGGATCCCTGGGTAACGCCTGCCTGGATCCCTGGGTAACGCCTGCCTGGATCCCTGGAGAATTCCTGCCTGGATCCCTGGGTAACGCCTGCCTGGATCCCTGGGTAACCCTGCCTGGATCCCTGGATAAACGCCTGCCTGGATCCCTGGATGACTCCTGCCTGGATCCCTGGAGAATTCCTGCCTGGATTCCTGGAGAATTCCTGCCTGGATCCCTGGGTAGCTCCAGCCTTGGCGGTGCCTCGGGGCCAGGGAAAGGATTCCCAGGAGAGGGACCCGCTCTCCACTCCTCTCCCAGTTCCTCTGTTCCCTCGTTCCCTCCCTCTCCGGCCTTGCCAGGCTCGGGGCTGTGCGGGGGAAGCTCGGCCCCCCCAGGTGACTCCTCGGGGGCTTTGGCCCCGCAGCTGCTCCGGGAGGGAAAGGCGCAGCTTCACCTGGGTTTTATTGCCTCGGACCCCGCCCCAGAGCCTGCCGGTGATGGCGACCACGGGCTCCAGCGGGAAGCGCCCCTCTCTAATTACCTGAGCGCGTTAATTAGCTCGGCCCCTGACGGGGGGATGGAACTGGGGTCACGGGCATCGCATCCCGCGGGGTTAATCCCGGAGCATTCCCACCGCGGGACTGATCGCGGCTCCTTATCAGGAGCAGGCAGCTACCTGGCCTCTCATTTAGGATTTATTCCAGCCCAATTTACAGCCTGGGAGCTTCTTAAACCGGGAGCAGCATCCCGCTGCTCAGCCTCCCCCCTCCTCAGCCCGGGTTTTGGGGGAAGGGGAGGTGGGGTTCTCCTTCGGGAGAAGCAGGGATGGCGCAGGCAGCTTTGGGAGGGGGACACGCAGGCGCTGTCCCTTCCCAGCCGTTCCAAAAAGGGCTCTGTCTGGAGCTGCTGGTCCTGGTCGGAGGGAGAAGGGAGGCACGGAGGGATTAGGGTGGGATGCAGAGGGTTTTGGGATCAAAGGAGACCGGCAAGGCCTCATGGTGCCGGGGGAGAGGAGCGAGCACCGATAGGAATATTCAGACTTGGATGGGGGGGAAAAAACCCAACAGAAACACAAGGAACTCTACAACTTTATTCCCAGCCTTTGTGGGATGACAACGTTAATCAGCAAAGCCGATTACAGGGCCGCAGCGCTGGGCTGGCGCCAGCTCCCAGTGCTCCCAGTGCTCCCAGTGCCTCCAGCGGGGACGGGCACCCCTGGCGCCAGGGTGGCCCACACGGGTGGCTGCTGCTCTCTTCCACTTCCAGAGGATCCCGCTCCTGATGGCTCCAGCATTCCCTGGGGACTGGAGCCCCCTCCCTGGCGTGGCTGCGCTCCCGCCGGGCTTTGTTCCCGCTCGGGAGGTGATAGATGGGACCGGCGGATTCCTCCCCTCCCTCCCTTTAAGTCCCATTAATATGGGCTGGATTTGCTCACCCTCCTGACTCCGGGCTTTAATTCCGCAGAGCGTTATCACATTAATGGGAGTCAAGGTTGTTACCGTGATGGATTAGGCATTAACGGCGTAATCCGTGGGGGACAGCGCCGCTCTCCGAGCTCTCCCCGCCTGCTCCTCGCCCTGACAGCACCGGGAAGAGCCTCGGCACCTCCCCGCGCCCCCGGCCCCGTGCTGGGTTTGTCCCCCCGGGACAGGGACACCTGGGTGAGGAGAGGGCACATCCCCACCTGGATGCTGCTTCCCTCCCGCTGGAGCCCTGGCTCTGCTCTCCAGGACATGCCCCATTTCAGGCATCTGCAGCAGCTTGAGGCCCAGATGAGGATTTTTAGCACTTACGGGCGTTTTTAGGGTCTCAGGGATGGCTGGAAGGCGGGACCTCACCTCTGCTCCCGTTCCTGGGCCTTCCATGTCCCAGGGATGGAGCGGCACCAGCGCATCGCCTCCCTGAGCTGCAGCTCCCTTGGCAGAGCCCAGTTTGGGGCTGGGAAGGCCCAGATCAGGGCTCTGCCCTCCCAGGATGTGCAGCAAACCGAGCCCCATCTGCTTAATTCCTTTTGGCTCCAAACCCCTGGAATTCTGCCCGTTATAGACCCGCAGCTTGCTTTGTTTGGAGGGACCTTAAATCCCATCCAGTGCCACCCTTGCCAAGGGCAGGGACGCCTTCCACTCTCCCAAGTTGCTCCAAGCCCCGTCCGACACGGCCTGGAATTCATTTCCTGCCCTTGCAGATGTGGCTGCAATATTTTATTCGTTTTTTTCCTTCGGGCAAGGTTTGCCCCAGCCCTGGCAGCGCGGAGGGTTCACGGTGGGCACAAGGACACCCTCGGGGACAGTCCGCGTCCCTCCCCCTTCCCAGAGCTCCCCCGCACTTCCCGCTGCTGGGGAAGCCCCGCGTCCTCGCCCTCCCTCCGCCTCCGGGCCTGGCCGGGCTTTTCCACTGCGGGAGCCGGTGCCCGGGGGCCGAACCCGCGGTGCCGTCGGGGCTCGCCCCGGCCCGGCCGCTCGCGCTTCCCGCGGGTGATTCCTCGGGGATCGCGTTCCCAGGGCTGCTGACAGCAGCCGGCTCGTGGCCATGGGCGATGGGAGTCCTTGGAACACCCCGACGCTGATGGGCCCCGACAGCTCCACGCAAAGCAGAGGCTATTTTTGCCCTCGCTGCTGTTTTCTGAACTGATTTTGCCTCTTTAACCTCTGCCGGGGAATCCAACCCCTTCCCTGCTGATCCTGACGGCTCGGGAATCGGGGGAAGAAGCGGAACTGGGATGAAAAGGGGCTCGGCTGATTCCAAACCCCCTCTGGATAAACCCCAGGGCTGGCGGCAGCTCCCGGAGGTGCCGGATCGGAGCATCCCGGGAGCTCCTCCGCCTCGCCCTCCCCTCGGTGTGTGGCTGTCGCTAACGAGAGCGCCGCGGTGACAGCGCCAGCCCCATCGGTCCCATCCCAGCTCCGTCCTGCCCTGGAGAGAGCGGCGGCTCAGGATTCTCCCTGCCCGTGGAATGCTGCGGCACGGGGCTCATCCAGCTCCGATCCATGCCGTGAGCGTGTCAGGCCCTGCCCTGCCTGGGATTCCCAAACCGGGGCCAGGTTATCCCTAAAATTCCACCCCTGCTTCCAGGAGGCCGGGGACAAAGGCACATCCCACAGATCCTGGGATATGCCAGGATTCTGGCAGCAAACTGGGACGGTGCCACCAGCGGTGGTGCCCTGGGATGCTGCCACCACCCTGCTCTTGTCGCTGGGTTTGGGGAGTTCACGGTGACCTGCCCGTGGCAGAGCCGTTCGGTGCTGCAGCCACCCTCCTCGTGTCACCGAATTTTTGGGAGTTCACAGTGACCCGCACACGGCAGAGCCACCCAGGTGGTGGCCGCGGGGAGGGGACAGACCCGGCGCCACCAGGGATGCTGCCCAGGGATGCTGCAGCCACCTCCATCTTGTCGCTGAATTTTTGGGAGTTTGCAGTGACCTGCCCATGGCAGAGCCACCCCGCCGGTGTCCCCAGGAGGGGACAGACCCAGCGCCACCAGGGAGCAGCCACTCCCTCCTTTTGGCGAGTTTTGGGAGTTCACGGTGACCCGTCCACGGCAGAGCCACCCAGGTGGTGGCCGCGGGGTGGGGACAGACCCGGCGCCACCAGCGATGCTGCCCAGGGATGCTGCAGCCACCCCCATCTTTGTCGATGAATTTTTGGGAGTTTGAGGTGACCTGCCGATGGCAGAGCCACTGCGTTGGTGGCCCCGGGGAGGGACAGGCCCAGCGCCACCCTCCTCTTGTCGCTGGGTTCTGGGAGTTTGCGGTGACCTGCCCATGGCAGAGCCACTCCGCCAGTGTCCCCCGGCGGGGACAGACCCAGTGCCACCAGGGATGCTCCAGCCGCCCCCTCCTTTTGGCGAGTTTTGGGAGCTCGCGGTGCCCCGCACATGGCAGAGCCACCCAGGTGGTGGCCCTGGGGGTGGGGGGGCCCAGCGCCACCAAGGAGCAGCCACCCCCTCCTTTTGGCGAGTTTTGGGAGCTCGCGGTGACCCTCACATGGCAGAGCCACTGCGTTGGTGGCCCCGGGGAGGGACAGACCCAGTGCCACCAGCGGTGCTGCAGCCACGCTCCTCCTGCCGCCGAGATTTTGGGAGTTCACAGTGACCCGCACGCGGCAGAGCCACCGCGCCGGTGGCCCCGGGGAGGGGACAGGCGCGGGCCCTCGCTGCGGGCCGCGCGGAGCGGAGCTGTCAGCTCGGCCGCGCTCACGCCCGTCAGCCTCGGCAGCCCCAGATCGCAGCTGACATTTCCGTCCGAGCCCTCGGCACCTGGGCCGGGCGCCCGCGCCGCAGGGGAAGGCTTGGGAATGTTTTGTGCGAAGGAACAGATTCCTGCTCGCTCCTCTCGCTCTCTCTCCCCTCGGTGTCCAAACGTGGCTCCAGCCCCGGAGCCCCGCGGGGGAATTACCGGGCGTGGCAGCACCGGGACATCCGGGATTTGGGCTCAGGAGCCTCCCGGAGCGGACGGGAAGAGCCTTCCATGGGCAACCAGAGCGTTCCCGTCGGATGGAGGGCGCGGGGATGGAGGAAAAGGAGAGGGAATTGCTCCCATCAGATGGAGGGAACAGGGATGGAGGAAAAGGAGAGGGAATTGTTTCCATCGGATGGAGAAAATAGGGATGGAGGCAAAGGAGAGGGAATTGTTCCCACCAGATGGAGAAAATAGGGAGGGAGGAAAAGGAATTGTTCCCACCAGATGGAGAAAATAGGGAGGGAGGAAAAGGAATTGTTCCCATCGTATGGAATGAACAGCGATGGAGGCAAAGGACAGGGAATTGTTCCGCTCAGATGGAGGGAACAGGGATGGAGGTACAGGCAGAGGGAATTGCTCCCACCAGATGGAGGGAACAGGGATGGAGGTAAAGGAGAAGGAATTGTTCCCATCGGATGGAGGGAACAGGGATCGAGGTATAGGAGAAGGAATTGTTCCCATCAGATGAAGGGCACAGGGAAGGAGGTAAAGGAGAAGGCATTGTTCCCATCGGATGGAGGGAACAGGGATCGAGGTATAGGAGAAGGAATTGTTCCCATCAGATGAAGGGCACAGGGAAGGAGGTAAAGGAGAAGGAATTGTTCCCATCGGATGGAGGGAACAGGGATCGAGGTAAAGGAGAAGGAATTGTTCCCATCAGATGGAATGAACAGGGATGGAGGAAAGGCAGAGGGAGAAGAGGGGCTTTGCAGAGGCTCGGGAATGACGCGGGAGCAGCCGGGAATGGGGCCGCTTCCAGAGTCACGCGCTCAGCCCGGTCAGGGAATGCAGCAAATCGAGTTTCACTAAAAGCTCGGGAGCCGGGGCCGGGCGGCCGCTCCCGCTGCCCGATCCCAGGGAATGAGATTTCCATGCACTCCCGGGATGTTAAGTGAGTAATTGCCGCGCTCTGCGGCGGGCAGCGAGCGCTGGCGTGGACGTGGCGTCCTTGGCTGATGCTTCCCGAGCCTCCAGGGCTCCAGTGGAATGGCAGGACTGGGAAACGTCGGGAACAGCATTAAATTCCTGTATATCAGCAGAGAGGGCCCAGGATGGATGTCCCCTCATTCCTTGGAGTGCCAGGCGAGGATCCCCGTCCCGTGAAAAACGGGAATTAGATGTTAGAAATTCCTCCCTGTGAGGGTGGTGAAGGGCTGGGATGGAATTCCCAGAAAAGCTGCGGCTGCCCCATCCCGGGGAGCGCCCAAGGCCAGGTTGGATCCACCCGGGATCGCGGGAGGCGTCCCTGCCCACGGCAGGGATGAGTTTAAGCTCTCTTCCACGCTGAACCATTCCACGGCTCCTGCGGCTGCCTCTTCCCAGCGCAGCGCCTGGCAGCGTCCCCGGCAGCCTGGCACTGCCCCACCCGCGGCTGCCGGGCTGGGGAGGGAGCGAGGAAAACCCCCCGCGTTTGCAAACCGGGGACGGCCGGGAGCTGGGATCGCATCCCTGGATTCCCTGCCCGGGAAAGGCTGAGGCAGGAGGTGGCACCTCGGTGGGAGACATCGGGGACGCACAGGGGACGGATCCCGGGAAAACACCGCGGGAGGTGCCACCGCAGGAGGTGCCACCGCAGGAGGTGCCACAGCCGTTCCCGGCTCCGCTGGCGCCGCTCGCCCCCGGGGCCCTTGGCAAGATCCCCAAATCCCTCGGTTCTCCGGATTGTCTCATCCCCTGCAGCCCCGCCTGCTGTGTCAGCAGGAATATTTATAGCTGCGCTGCGCTCCCAGACGATGGCAGGAGCGGCCTTTCCGGGATCCGAGCCCTACCTGTCACTCCGGGCTCCTCCAGCCCGGCCAAGCCTCTCCCGGCCGCTTTTTCTCCCCAGCGAGCTCCTCCTTCCACATGGAAACACCTTCCCGGGGCCCGGAGGCAGCTCTGGAGCCGGGAATCCCTCGGGGACACGGGCAGCGCCCGGGGGGCTGCGCAGGGCAGGGATGAGGTCGGGGCTCTCCAGCTGGGATTTGCCGCTTTTCCTTTTCCGGCTTAATTAGGGATATTTTGGGGCTGGAAGTCAGGACGGCTGCTCCCGGTGGGAGCTGGGGCGGCTCAGCAGCTCCGCCAACCCCGCGCGACCCCGTCCTTCATTAAAATGGGGCGCGCACGGGTTGGGTTGTGGGGGATAAACGGGATTTAATGAGGCTGATCCCACCCTCAGCGCGGGCCCGGGCAGGGAGCCGCTCCTCCGGCCTGGGCTGGTCCGTCCTCTTCCTCAGGGACACGAATTCCTGTGGCTGGGGGTGGTTTTCCTGCTCCTCACGCCGCTCCCAAGGGTGGTCAAAGGGAAAAGAATCCATGGGGAAACCCAGGACAGCAACGGAGAGCTCAGCTGGGCACGGGGACGCTCCAAGAGCCCGGGGAATCCATCCGCGCCTCCATCCCCGTCCCAAATTCATCCCCATTCCCGTCTCCGTCTGAGGCACCGGGCAGGGAATCCCTGTTGGAGAAACCCTGGAAAATTCTTCCCTTTCCGCAGAGCAAAGGCTCCACGTCCCAGACAGACACAGTGGGAAAACCGCCTTTCCCTGTCACTCCCGGCTTCCTCTGAGGAACATTCCAGGAGGACAAGGGGGTGCAGAGAACAACGATCATATTCCAAATAATCCAAACCGTCCTGGAAAAGCAGATCCTGCAGCTCAAAGCCGGTCTCCCTCGGGAATGATGTTTCAAGCACCATCCAAAAAGCCAAACCTGTCTTTCCCAGGAATCCCCTTCCAAAGGAAAACACGGGGGGTTTATTTATCAGCCAGACAATAACAAAGTACAAATGAGGGAAGCAAATTCCTTGCTCCCTGTGGATCCTAGGACGGCATTTCCATTGGAACCGGAATCCAGGCACGGCCCTGCTGCCTTCACCCCCTCCCCAGCCCGGGGGGAACGGGGTGGGATTGATTAGAAAAGCCAGAGCGCCGTAATTGACCTTCCCGAGGCTGCTGCAGGCACAGATCCGATGTGCCCGGCTCCGGATCCGGGCCCGTCCGGCTCCTCCTGCGCGTTCGGAATCTTCATTTAGGCAGCGGCGCCTGCCAATTAACGCGGGGCCTCTCGTTATTGCCCTGGCGTTGATTGCCCTGCCAGAGCACCCCCGGAGCCCCTGGAATGAGCCTGGAAGTGGATTTGGATCCGTGCCGTGTCCAGGGGCTTGGGATGGGCAGGGCCGGCGTCTCCTCTCTCCATCCTCGCAGGATCGGGGAATTATTTCAGTTGGAAAAGATGGAATCCAACCATTCATCCCTTTTCTCTTCCCTGTGGTCCGTCCGGCCATCCATCCATCCATCCCACCCTCCCCCCCTCCCCCCCTCCCCCCCTCCCCCCCTCCCCCCCTCCCCCCCTCCCCCCCTCCCCCCCTCCCCCCCTCCCCCCCTCCCCCCCTCCCCCCCTCCCCCCCTCCCCCCCTCCCCCCCTCCCCCCCTCCCCCCCTCCCCCCCTCCCCCCCTCCCCCCCTCCCCCCCTCCCCCCCTCCCCCCCTCCCCCCCTCCCCCCCTCCCCCCCTCCCCCCCTCCCCCCCTCCCCCCCTCCCCCCCTCCCCCCCTCCCCCCCTCCCCCCCTCCCCCCCTCCCCCCCTCCCCCCCTCCCCCCCTCCCCCCCTCCCCCCCTCCCCCCCTCCCCCCCTCCCCCCCTCCCCCCCTCCCCCCCTCCCCCCCTCCCCCCCTCCCCCCCTCCCCCCCTCCCCCCCTCCCCCCCTCCCCCCCTCCCCCCCTCCCCCCCTCCCCCCCTCCCCCCCTCCCCCCCTCCCCCCCTCCCCCCCTCCCCCCCTCCCCCCCTCCCCCCCTCCCCCCCTCCCCCCCTCCCCCCCTCCCCCCCTCCCCCCCTCCCCCCCTCCCCCCCTCCCCCCCTCCCCCCCTCCCCCCCTCCCCCCCTCCCCCCCTCCCTCACTCCCTCCCTCCCTTCCCCAGCCCCATTCCAAGGGCCCAGCTGGGATCCCCTCCCCTTCCCGCAGCTCCAGGACTTTGATCCCAACCCCTCCAGCTTCTCCTGGAATGGATGAACTGGGACCCTTGGAGCGAGCCGGGGGTGGCTGCGCCCCGGGCTGGAGCTGGCGCTCGCCGGAGACTCCTTGCTCTGGGGGTGGCAGAGATGGGGACAGGCTCTGGCGGTGTCCCCAGCGTCCCCAGTGTCCCCAGCGTCCCCAGCGTCCTCGGCATCCCCAGTGTCCCCAGCGTCCCCAGTGTCCCCAGTGCCCCCAGCATCCCCAGTGTCCCC
>VWPU01008181.1:0-13483 GCA_013398955.1 Callaeas wilsoni | reverse complement strand
GTCCCCAGCATCACCAGTGTCCCCAGTGTCCCCAGCATCACCAGTGTCCCCAGTGTCCCCAGCGTCCCCAGCAAGGGCAGAGCGCGGAGGGCCCGCTGGGAGCGGCTCCAGCTGCTCGCTCCGGGTGATATCTCCCGATGATTTCCCTGCAGCGTGCGGAGGCTGCAGAGTAATCGAATTAGGCAAATATTATGGGCAGGAAAATGGGCAGATAAGTGGCTTAAAGTGATCGAAATGACCTGGAGGTGCCCATGCAAATGGTCTGGAAAATATCCTGGAACAGCCCTGGCCAGGCCGCTCCCGGGAGCCGGAATTCCAGGAATGAGGGGTCTCACCGAGCCTCTGCCCCCGTGTCCTGGTGCCCTGCGGGGGGGGCAGCCCTGGGACCCCCCTTCCCCATCCCTGGGCACAGGGAATTCCACCAGCTCTGGAAATGCCGTGGGATGGGGGGGCTTTACTGCTGGGATGGCTTTTCCCCTCAATCCATGGATTCCACTCCCCAGGGATGTTAACAGGGTCAGGCTCAGCCAGACACCACACTCCCATCTCCAACCCAGCCTGGCAATCCCTGGCACGGAGATGCAGCCAGGGAGAGGGGGGGATCAATATGGGATGGAGCGGGCTGAGACCCCCGCGGGCGGCACCGCCGGAAACAAGGCAGGAGGAATTCCGAGCACATCCCAGGGTCGGGCTGGAAGCTGTTTAAATCCCCTCCCGCCCCTCCACGCAGGTAGGGAAGGCGGGAGCGGTGGAAGGAGGTGTTAAAAATAGTCCTTCTCCCGGCACGGAGCAAGGAGCGGCGACAGAGCCGGCAGTCCCCGCTGGGGAGCGCGGGTGGCCCCGGGAGGTGGCATCGGCAGAGCGGCCTGGAGGCGACCTTCGCCCTCCCTGCCGGGCTGGGGGTATCAGGAGAAACCTCCCCCCCGCCCCCCCGCCCCCCGCCCCCCCCGGGCTGGGGGAATCCGGAGAAACCTCCCCTCCTTCTGGGAAACCTCCCCGCCGTCCCTGCCGCGCTGGGGGACTCAGGAGAAACCTCCCCCCCGCCCCCCCGCCCCCCGCCCCCCCCGGGCTGGGGGAATCCGGAGAAACCTCCCCTCCTTCTGGGAAACCTCCCCGCCGTCCCTGCCGCGCTGGGGGACTCAGGAGAAACCTCCCCCCCGCCCCCCCGCCCCCCGCCCCCCCCGGGCTGGGGGAATCCGGAGAAACCTCCCCTCCTTCTGGGAAACCTCCCCGCCGTCCCTGCCGCGCTGGGGGACTCAGGAGAAACCTCCCCCCCGCCCCCCCGCCCCCCGCCCCCCCCGGGCTGGGGGAATCCGGAGAAACCTCCCCTCCTCCCGGGACACCTCCCCTCCGTCCCTGCCGGGCTGATGGAATCAGGAGAAACCTCCCCTCCTCCTGGGAAACCTCCCCGCCGTCCCTGCCGGGCTGGGGGAATCAGGAGAAACCTCCCCTCCTCCTGGGAAACCTCCCCTCCGTCCCTGCCGGGCTGGGGGTCAGGAGAAACCTCCCCTCCTCCCGAGAAACCTCCCCTCCGTCCCTGCCGGGCTGATAATCAGGAGAAACCTCCCCTCCTCCTGGGAAACCTCCCCTCCGTCCCCGCCGTGCTGGGGGAATCAGGAGAAACCTCCCCTCCGCCGCTGGAATTGGGAGCGGAGCAAAACCGGCGCTGGCTGGAGACGTGCGTGTGACAAAGGCCGCTGTCACCCGCCGGGCCAGCCCGCGCCGTGGCCAATTTTCCTGACAGCATCCCCCGCTCCACGCGTTTTTTGTCGCTGGAGCATCCAGGGGCTGGCAGGTGACTCAGGTGGGAGCCTGGAGCTTTGCCTGCATCCCAAAACAGCGATTCCAGCGTCCCGCCGGAGCGAGGCACAGCCAGGGCAGGGCGTCCCTCCTGGCCGCCGGTTTTTTGGGATATCCCACATTCCCAGCACAGCCCAGAGCTTCCCAGGCCGTGTCCCAGCACTCCCCGGTCACCCAGGAAGGAATCCCGGCCTCACATCTGGAATCCCTGGGTTTCCATAATAATAATTAACCAGGAATATCTTCCATGGAACGGGGTCGGGTTGTGCCGCTGGATTTCTCATCTTTTAGGGGAAACTGGGAACGACAAAACCCACCCCAAACTGATTTTTAAAAAGGCAGGAATGATCCATAATCCAAAGTGCTTGGAGAAGCAGCTCTTGAAGGAGATTGACTTTGACAGCCCAATAAACGTCGGCTCCTGACGGGCCCCGGCTCCGGGATGAATATTCCCAACTTTAATTGGAGACATGATGCTCCCATTACCCGGGACAGCGAAACCCCACCTCCCCACTGATAAAATTATCCTCTTTTTAGGCCTCTGATTGATGGCAACGCCGCTCTTCCCCCGGAGGATCGGCTCCCGCGGCCTGGCAGGGCCCGAGAGGAGCCTCGGAGGGCGGTGGAAAGGTCCCAGCGCCGCGTGGGGAGGGGCGGAGGGCACCGAGAGACCCCCAGGAACTGCGGGATCCTCGGCTGCTTCCAAGGAGGAGGAAAAGGAGGAGGCAGGGCCTGCCAGGAGGGATGGGAGGAGAAGCGGGAGGCGGGGAGAGGGGAGAGCGTGGCAAAAGCGAGCCGATAACATCTCCCCCCCTGCCTGGCATTATCCTGTCGGATTTAGGGAGGCGGATTTCGGTCCCGCTCGGCAGCAGCTGCCTCAGCCCCGGCGGCGCTGACAGGCGCGGATTAGAGGGGCTGAGCCGGGACCGGGCTGGAGGCTCCCACCTCGCCTCCGTCGGTGCGGGGAAAAGGGAATTTGGGATCTGAGAGGGAGCGGGAAGAGCGGGCACCGCCGCCCGGGGTCACCTCCAGCCCCTCGGGGCGCAGCGATTCCTCCTCTCCCTCTCATTCCCGAGCAACGCAGGAGGAACTGGAGCAGCCAGCCAGGAGCTCTGCCAGGAGTCAGGAGGGGGAAGCGGCCGCTCTTTCTCCGGGCTAATGGTCCATGTTTTGTTTTCGCTCTCCATTTTCCCATCTGAGCCCACCCCGGGCTCGCCGATTTCCCTCCTCGCTGCTCCCGCCGGCGATTATTCCCCGTAATTTACATTTAATGATAAGGCTGGGGCCGGGTGTTGGGAAGAGATGTCACGCAGTGACGGTTTAACAGCCGCAGGAGGGGGAAGAGGGGACGGAGGAGGGGGTGGCACAGGAATCCAGGTGGCAGCGCCAGCGTGATCCCTGTGGGGCGCCCGTGGGATTGGCACCCGCAGCTAAACTGGTGCCACATCCCCTCCCCCCGCCCCGTGCTGCCAGGAGCCAACCTGGAGCTTGCCAGCAAGGCAGGGCTCATCATTAATGATTTATCCTTAATTAGGCTGTTCTGGCCAGCGCGAGCATTCCCTGGCATCCTCGGCACCGGGGTGTCTGGGAACAAGCGGCGTTGGCAAGAATTCCCACCTCTTGCTCAGGTAGCGTGGAGGTAATTACCCAGCGGCTGGGGAGCTCGGCTTCCGTGGACTTGCTTTCTTCACCGGGTGCCCGATCCCGAATGCTGCCGGTAACGGATGCGGCAAACACGAGGATCCACAAAAACAGGGATTGGGGAAGCGCAAATCCCAGGGAAGGCTTTGCACCCCCCAAAAAATCTCCTCTGTGGGAAGCGGGGGCGTTCAGCACCCCCGAGGCGGAGCAAAACCCCCCCGGAACACGGGCTGGGAGCTCCGGGGGAAGGTTCAGACTTGAAGTGTTGGGAAATCAGGGGAAAAGACCCCAAATTTTGCCTGTCAGCCGCTGCGGGCCCCGCACGCCTGGCAGGAGCCGGCAGAGGCGTTCGCCGAGCGCGCTTTGCCTGCACCCAATAACGACTCCCCGGGTTAATTCAGGGAGGTGACACCCGCGCCGCTGCCACCGCCGATGAGCCCCTGGGGAGCGGGGCCGCATCGGCAGCGCTGCTGGGAGGCTTCTGCAGCGGGAGGGGAGGAACCGGGAGCATCCCGGGCCCTGGTACGGGATTGCACAGGTCCCTGTGCCAGCTTTGCACTGGGAGCATCGCGAACCCCCGGAACAGAGTTCCAGGACAGTGGTGCCACAGGTCCCTGTGTCAGATTTTCATTGGGAGCATCCCAGTTCCCTGTAGAGGGTTCCAGGTCAGCGGTTCCACAGGTTCCCTTGGATTGGCACCATCCCAGTTCCCAGCATGGATTGTCTCAGGTCCCTATGCCAGCTTTTCATTGGGAGCATCCCAGTTCCCTGTACAGGGTTCCAGGTCAGCGGTGCCAGAGGATCCCTTGGAATGGGACCATCCCAGTTCCCAGCATGGATTGTCTCAGGTCCCTGTGCCAGCTTTTCATTGGGAGCATCCCAGTTCCCTGTAGAGGGTTCCAGGGCAGCGGTTCCACAGGTTCCCTTGGATTGGGATCATCCCAATTCCCAGCATGGATTGTCTCAGGTCCCTGTGCCAGCTTTTCATTGGGAGCATCCCAGTTCCCTGTACAGGGTTCCAGGTCAGCGGTGCCAGAGGATCCCTTGGAATGGGACCATCCCAGTTCCCAGAATAGATTTTCACAGGTCCCCATGCCAGCTTTGTACTGGGACCATCTCAGTCCCCAGCACGAGGTGCCAGGTCAGTGGTGCCACAGGATCCCTTGGATTGGGACCATCCCAGTCCCCATCATGGGATTCCAGAGGTCCCTGTGCCAGCTTTTCATTGGGAGCATCCCAGTTCCCTGTACAGGGTTCCAGGTCAGTAGTGCCAGAGGATCCCTTGGATTGGGACCATCCCAGTCCCCATCATGGGATTCCAGAGGTCCCTGTGCCAGCTTTGCACTGGACCACCCTGGTCCCCAGCACAGGATTCCATAGGTTCCTGTGCCAGCTTTGTATCGGGAGCATCCCAGTCCTCGGCATGGGGTGCCAGGTCAGTGGTGCCACAGGATCCCTTGGATTGGGAACATCCAGTCTCCAACACAGGATTCCATAGGTTCCTGTGGTCCCTGTGCCAGCTTTACTCTGGAATACCCTGATCCCCATCACAGGATTCCATAAGTTCCTGTGGTCCCTGTGCCAGCTTTACTCTGGAATACCCTGGTCCCCATCACAGGATTCCACAGGTCCCTGTGCCAGCTTTGCATCGGGAGCATCGTGAACCCCCAGAACAGAGTTCCAGGTCAGCGGTTCCACAGGTTCCCTTGGATGGGGAACATCCCAGTTCCCAGCATGGCCTGTCTCAGGTCCCCGTGCCAGCTTTGTACTGGGATCATCCCAGTTCCCAGCGTGGATTGTCTCAGGTCCCCGTGCCAGCTTTGTACTGGGATCATCCCAGTTCCCAGCGTGGATTGTCTCAGGTCCCCGTGCCAGCTTTGCACTGGGATCATCCCAGTTCCCAGCGTGGATTGTCTCAGGTCCCCGTGCCAGCTTTGCACTGGGATCATCCCAGTTCCCAGCGTGGATTGTCTCAGGTCCCCGTGCCAGCTTTGCACTGGGATCATCCCAGTTCCCAGCGTGGATTGTCTCAGGTCCCCGTGCCAGCTTTGCAGTGGGACCATCCCGGTCCCCAGTACGAGGTGCCAGGTCAGTGGTGCCACAGGATGCCTTGGATTGGGAACATCCCAGTCCCCATCACAGGATTCCATAGGTTCCTGTGCCACCTCTGCACTGGGACCATCCTGGTCCCCATCACAGAATTCCATAGGCCCCTGTGCCAGCTTTGCATCAGAAGCATCCCGGTCCTCGGCACAGGGTGCCAGGTCAGTGGTGCCACAGGACCCCTTGGATTGGGAACATCCCAGTCTCCATCACAGGATTCCATAGGTCCCTGTGCCAGCTTTGCATCAGAAGCATCCCGGTCCTCGGCACAGGGTGCCAGGTCAGTGGTGCCACAGGACCCCTTGGATTGGGAACATCCCAGTCTCCATCACAGGATTCCATAGGTTCCTGTGCCAGCTTTGCTCTGGAACACCCTGGTCCCCATCACGGGATTCCATAGGTTCCTGTGCCAGCTTTGCACCGGGACCATCCCGATCCCCAGCACGGGGTGCCAGGTCAGTGATGCCACAGGATCCCTTGGATTGGGAACATCCCAGTCCCCATCACAGAATTCCATAGGTTCCTGTGCCAGCTTTGCACCGGGACCATCCCAGTCCCCGGCACGGGGTGCCAGGTCAGTGATGCCGCTCGCACTGGGAGCATCCCAATCCCCACCACGGAATTCCAGAGGTCCCCGTCGCCCCGGGAGCATCCCGGTCCCCAGGATCCCGGGCCAGCCCCGCTCCCGCAGGGTCGGCGGCTCCGAGGCCCCGCGGCAGAGCTCGGGAGCCGCCGTGCTGCTGGAGGCGGCGGCTCTCCCGCAATTCGCACTCCAGCGGCGGCTCCTGGCGAGCTCCCGCCTGTTTGAGGCCACCGGCGGAGCCCCGGCTCGCCCTGGCAGTGCCCGAGCTCCGCGCCGAGCCCTGGCACGGCTCCAGCCGCTGGAATTTTTATCCCGCCTCCCAACACTCCCGGCAGCGGGAGCAGCAGCGCGGGGCTCGGCTCTGGCCCCCTGTTTGGGAGCAAGAGGGGCTTCCCTGCGGGACCCGCTCCCATCCAGGGGTCTCCAGCAAATCTGGGATCCGGGGGGGCTCCGGGGTTCCTGCCCCCCTCCCAGACCTGCGGCATTCCCCTGGAAGATCCTCCTCCACCAGTGGAACCAGTCTGACCCTCCAGCAGACCTGGGAATTCAGGGGGCTTCTTTCACCCCTCCGAGGGTCTGGGGGTCCTTTAACCCCTCTGAGGGGCCTTTCCCCCCTCCCAGACCTGTGACATTCCCCTGCAAGATCCTCCTCTGCCGGCGGAACCAGTCTNCGGAACCAGTCTGTCTCCCCAGCAGACCTGGGGTTTTAGGGGGCTTCTTTCACCCCTCTGAGGATCTGGGGGTCCTTTCAGCCCTCAGGGGTTTCAGGGGTGCTTTAATGCCCCCCAAACCCATGACACGCCCCTGAAAGCTCCTCCTCTAACCAGTCTGACTCTCCAGCAAAGCTGGATTTTGGGGGGCTCCTTTCAGCCCTCCCCCCGGAGTCTGGGGGTCCTTTAACCCCTCTGAGGGGCCTTTCCCCCCTCCCAGACCTGCGGCATTCCCCTGGAAGATCCTCCTCCACCAGTGGAACCAGTCTGACCCTCCAGCAGACCTGGGAATTCAGGGGGCTTCTTTCACCCCTCCGAGGGTCTGGGGGTCCTTTCAGCCCTCAGGGGTTTTAGGGGTGCTTTAATGCCCCCCAAACGCGTGAGACGCCCCTGAAATCTCCTCCTCTAACCAGTCTGACCCTCCAGCAGACCTGGGAATTTAGGGGGCTTCTTTCACCCCTCTGAGGATCTGGGGGTCCTTTCAGCCCTCAGGGGTTTCAGGGGTGCTTTAATGCCCCCCAAACCCATGACACGCCCCTGAAAGCTCCTCCTCTAACCAGTCTGACTCTCCAGCAAAGCTGGATTTTGGGGGGCTCCTTTCAGCCCTCCCCCCGGAGTCTGGGGGTCCTTTAACCCCTCTGAGGGGCCTTTCCCCCCTCCCAGACCTGTGACATTCCCCTGCAAGATCCTCCTCTGCCGGCGGAACCAGTCTGACCCTCCAGCAAAGCCGGATTTTGGGGGGGTTCCTTCCACCCCTCCGAGGGTCTGGGGGTCCTTTAACCCCTCCCAACCCCTCCCCACCCCGCTGCCAGCCCCTCCCAGGCCAGCACAGCCCCGCTGCCCTCCCACCCGCTCCAGGACCCCAAAACCTCCCCGCACGGGGCCGCGGGTGCTCAGCCGGGCGGGGACGGCTCCGAGCGGGGGGGAGGAGGGCTCGGTGGCCTCGGAACCCCCCGAACCAGCCCTGCCCAGCACCCCGCGGGGCCGGGCGGCGGAGCGGCTCCTGCGGGTGACAGGTTTACGCAAGATGAGTTATATAAGCCGCGCCAGCCGTAATGAGACGCTTGTGAAATCTTGCACCGATCTGTGTCAGTGCCCTAATCGCAGGCGACAGCCGGGCTCTGCGGCTGCTTGGAGATGATAATATTAATGTCAGGAAGCATCAAGCGCAGGATGCGCCTTTCAAAGGGGGGATTACGCTCCTCGCCGGCGAAAAGGAAACAGCCCTAATCTTCCCTGCCGCATCCCGGGCGCTGGCGGGGGCCTGCGGGAGCGGCCCCGGGGTGCGGTGCTGGAGCGTGTGCGAGCAGGGCGTGAGCACCCTAATCCCGCTCCGGACCCCATCCCCGGCTCGCCTTCCGGCCCGTTCCTCGCGTCCCGCACCCCCTGCCCGCACGCCCGCCCCGCAGGAGCGAGCCGGGGCCGAGCAGCGAAGGCAGGTGCGGCCGCGAGGCTCCCTTTGTAATTCAAGCAGCTTTTCCCCGTCTGCGGGTGCCGCCGCCGATCCGGAATTTATTAGCATGCATTCCGCTCTCATCTGGGATGCGGGGGGGAGGCCGAGCTGTCAGGCAGCGCAAACAAACAAACTCCGGCGGCAGAGGGGGGCTGAGGATCCTGCGGGATGCGAGAACCCCGCGCCGGTCCCGCTTCGGGTGGGAAAAAGCCCTGAAGGATCCCGTTTTTCTTCGCCGTTCACCATTTTCACGGCCCCCGAGGCTCGAACAGGCTGGCGATGCCTTTAGGGCCGGCGGAGCCTTCCTCCCGTCCCGGAGGATGACACCAAAGGGCGGCTGCGGACAGCCGGGGTCATTCCTGCCATCCCTGCTGATGGGGCGGCAGCCGGGAGCAGCTTTTCATCCCAAATCCCACCTCTGGGACATCCACCGAGGCGCTGGGAAGGCATTAAAAGCCCAGTGGGGGGGTTCGGGCTGATTTTGGGCTTTGCTGGGGCATGGCAGGGTGGATTTTGGCAATTTCCACACACACACCCCCCCCGTTTTCCAAAGGAAAAAGCTCCCAGCACAGGTGAAACGCCCTTTGCCACCTGCCCAGGAGGGTTTGTTTGAAGCCGTCTCCTCTCGTGCTTTGATCTCGGCTCTCGAAATCCTGGAATTCCCAATCCTGGATGCAGCAGAGAGGGGGGAACGGCGTGGGATTGTTGGGATTGGGGGGATGTGGAGACGCAGCGACAGCAGTGGGAAAAACGGAGCAATAATCCAAATCCCTCGAGGGGGGATTTGGGATCAATAATCCAGGAGGAAGAGAGTGCAGCAGCCCTGGAGGGAGGGGTCGGGGGAGCACTTACCCAGGGCAGGAGAGGGGCCGGGCCCGGCACGAACGGGGCTTTGGGGACGGGAAAGAGATGACGGCTGCAATAATGGGATACAGGCCAAAGTATAATGGGGGGGCACTGCACTCTCCGGGAAAAAAGCGAAACAGCGCCGCGGGGGGGGGGAGGGTAGGGGACGGGGGAGGCCGAAGCATTAAGGAGGGGCACTGCACTCTCCGGGAAAAAAGCGAAACAGCGCCGCGGGGGGGGGGAGGGTAGGGGACGGGGGAGGCCGAAGCATTAAGGAGGGGCACTGCACTCTCCGGGAAAAAAGCGAAACAGCGCCGCGGGGGGGGGGAGGGTAGGGGACGGGGGAGGCCGAAGCATTAAGGAGGGGCACTGCACTCTCCGGGAAAAATGGGAATCTGCTCCTCGGGACTGGGCCTGGAAGGGGAAAAGCCAGGCGGTGGAGCCTGGGGGTGGGGATATCAGGGCAGGAGGAGGCAGCTCTGCTGTTTCCTGCGGGACCCGGTGATTCTGCTCCCTTTCCCTGGCTCTCCTCAGCCCCACGGAGCACGAGGGGCTCCATCCATGGGGCACCGACACCTCGGGCACGGCAGCGTCCCGGGCCAGGCTGGACGGGGCTTGGAGTAACCTGGGATGGAGGGAGGTGTCCCTGCTTTGGGATTCCAGGTCCGTGCCGCGATTCCGTGGTTCTATTCCCCGTTTTCCCTTGTGTCTGGGGGCTGTGTGCGCAGGGAACGGGGTGAGGATGATGAGAACACAAATTACGCTGGCACGGGGCCAGGGGAGCCGCGCTAATTGGAAACAGACGGGAGTCTGGGGTGTCCGTGAGCCCGGAATCAGGGAAAAGTGGATCTGTGAGTCAGTGATGGAGTTCCTAACTCGATTACTGCGGGCGCTGCTGCACAGACTCATCCCGACACCCCCGGCTCCCTCCCGAGCAGCTCCTCAGGGAGAAACCCGGCGCTGCCCGTCCCGCCCTGCCAGGCTGCTCCATCCCGGGTCCTGGTTCCGATGGGATCAGCATTCCATGACCCGCTCCGCTCCCTTTCCTGGGCACTCCTCATCCCAAAACAGCACGAAGGGCACTCAAACCCTCGGTCACGCTCTTTCCCAAAACAGCACGAAGGGCACTCAAACCCTCGGTCACGCTCTTTCCCAAAACAGCACGAAGGGCACTCAAACCCTCGGTCACGCTCTTTCCCAAAACAGCACGAAGGGCACTCAAACCCTCGGTCACGCTCTTTCCCGTTTTCCCTGGGTGGCATCTTCCCAGGAGCAGCCGGGGCGGGAGAGAAGTCGGTGCTGAGCCCTGTGGGATGTGGGGGAGAGCCCGAAAGGTCGGGAGCTGCGGCTGCACTCCATAAATCCCGCGGAGACGATGGCTTTGCTTCATCTCCATTATTGCTTCCTTCTGCATAAACGCACGGCAGCGCTGGGGCCATGAATCATCTCCCGGCTGGGTCAGCAGGATTGGGAGCTGCCAGCGGCTCCGCTGCTCCATGGACCGGCGTCTCCGTGCCCTCTCTTCCTCCCCGAGGCTCAGGAAATCTGGGATCGGGGATTCTGGAGCCCCACACCTTGGAAATTCGGTGCAATGAGTTCCCCTCACCCCCCGTGCTCAGCCCAGCGCTGGGGCAAAACATCAGATCCTTCGGGCTCCAGGCATCCCGGGATCCCCCCTGGAAGGGCTGGGAGCCGAGGAGATCCAGAGAAATCTCGCCCCGGCAGCCGCAGCTCCTGCTCCTGTAATGCCCCGACATTTCTCCCGGGTTGTGCTCAGCTGCCCCTCTCCCCGTTATCCCTCCGGTGTTTATTTTATGGCACCGCACCCCCGGCGGGTCCTTCCCGTCCTGTGCCGAGCTGGAGAGGATTTCCCGGCCTGAATCCAGGGTGAGGGGCCGGAGGGAGCCGGAGCTGCCCCATGGACCTGCCCTGTCCTCTCCGCAGCCCCACATTCTGCCTCCTCCGGAACCCTCTTCTTCCTCCCGTTCTTCCTCACCCTCACCCTCCTCCTTGGAGCCGGCCCGGGTGGGAAACGCCGGGTCCTGGCATTCCGGAGCCCCGGAGGAGCCGGCACAGCCCGGGGCTGAGCCGGGGCAGGGCCCGGGGGGTGCCAGAGGAGCCCCCCGCCCCGGGCAGCCCCTCCCCGGCCGGACCCCGCCCGCCGCTGCCGCTCAGGGCGCTGGGGCGGCCGCGGGTTTTAATTAAAAATGAAAATGAAAATGCAGCGCTGCCCGCAGCTGCGGGACACAATGACTCTGTCACCAGGCGTCTGCTCGGCTGGCAGGGCTGGAATTGGGATGCCGATGTTGTTCTCTCCCTGGCACGGAGCAGCTCCTTCCTCCTCCTCCTCCTCTTCCTCCTCCTCCTCCTCCTCCTGCTGCCCTCCCAGCACCCCCGTGCCCGCAGGGACACCGAGCGCTTCCATCCCGCCCTTCCCCGGGCCCTGGATCTTCCCAGGACCCTGGATCTTCCCAGGACCCTGGATCTTCCCCGGGCCCTGGATCTTCCCAGGACCCTGGATCTTCCCAGGACCCTGGATCCCATCGCTCCGCGCTGGGAATCTTCCTGCCGGTGTCAGCCCAACCCCTCATTAAGCGCCATGTCCCCGCTGGAATGATTAATTACTCCTATTTATAACGAGCGCTCGCCCCTGCCCTTGACGGAGCCCCGGCTGCTCCCGCGGCCGCTGACGCGGAGCTATTTTTACCCCTCTTCCCTGGAGAGGTTTCGCTCCCGATTCCAGCCGTGGGATTTAAAGGGGCGCTGATGCTCCCGCCGCCCCTTTCCCGGAATTCCAGGGGGATGAGGGGCGTCCTGCCAGGGAAAAGGCTCCGTGATTCCCTCCGATCCGGGAGCGGAGCTGGGTGCGGCAGGGGATGCTCCGGGCTGGAGGATGTGGGACTGCTGATCCAGAGGGGTTGTGTTGATCCCGCAGGATCTCTGCAGACCCTCCAGGAATTCCATCTATTGCTGTCACTAAAGGCAGAGAAAAGCGGGATTCAGGGAAACCCGTGGAAGCAGCTGTTCAAACTTCCCAAGGAAAAGGGTCTTGCTGGGAGGTGGGCAGGGAGATGCCCAGAGGAAAATCCCTTTTGGGGAGGATCTGTGGCCAAATGGGTCCCTGATGCTGTGAATCCCTTTTCTCCCTGGATCAGGACACCGGGCTGGGCCTGCCAGGATCGGTGCCGAGGGATCCCGAGGCACCGGCTCCCACTTCCCGGGAAAAGCAGAACCCATCCTTCAGTTCCACACCAGCTCTTTGGGATGTGGCTGCTGCGAGTCCTAAGGAAGGAAACGCCGCTCTGAACCCTCGTTAACGCCTCTCCCTGTGATTCCCGTGGCTCGGGAAGCGCAGCAGCGTTCCCGTGCTCCCCAGCCTGGGTGCCACAGTGCTCCCACACGGCCTTGGAAATCCCCGAGTCCAGCCGGGAAACGCCTCTCTGGGCAGGGCAGAAAGGAAAATCCAGCTTTTATGGGAATGTGAATCCAGGGGATCTCAGCGGGGAGCTGAGAGGGGCAGGGAGCATGGGATGCTGGTGGGATCTGCTGGGACGGCAGGTCCGGCTGGGAACAAAACCTTCCTTAATTCACTTTTGTAAGGACATTTCTCCCCCCGTAACATCCCTTTCCACCCCCGGGCAGCTTCCCGCTCTCCGCGGCCGCCACATCCCCGCTCCCGGCCTGGGCGGACACCGGGACGCGCCCAGCTGGAGCGCACGGGGGTTGTTTCCACTGAAAGGCGCCGCCGGTGACCCCGGGCTGCGCTCCCGCGGCTCGGGCACCGCATCCAGGCAGGAACGGGCCCTTCCCTCCTCCCGGAGCCCGGCAGGAGCGGTTCCCAAGGCAGGCTGAGCCATCTGGATGGGACGGGCCCTTCTGCCGCGGCACGGGGGTTGTTAACACACAGCATATGCTCGCCTGGAAATTAATAATAATTTTCGGCTCTCACCAGCTGCTGGTAATTGGCTCCCCTTTCGCAGAGAGAGCCGAGAGCAGCGGGGTGGAAATTCCGCCGCTTCCCGGCTCTAATGAGACGGATCCCGGGAAAGGCGGCGGTTCCGACGGGGCGGTGCCAGCTCCGTGTGCCCCGTGCCAGCGGGATGGGCACACGCGGGCACAGGGATCCCCTCGGGAAAGCCGGGCGGGGTCCCGGGGCAGCGGATCCTGCCTGGAACACACCTGGATGGGAAGGGCACAAACGGGCACAGGGATCCCCTCGGGAAAGCCGGGCCGGGTCCCGGGGGAGCGGATCCTTCCCGGAACACACCTGGATGGGAAGGGCAGCGGATCCTTCCTGGAAAACACCTGGATGGGAAGGGCACACACGGGCACAGGGATCCCCTCGGG
>VWPU01008179.1:0-15977 GCA_013398955.1 Callaeas wilsoni | reverse complement strand
GGGCGGGATGGCGCCGGCGGGCCGTGGGGCTGCGGCCGGCTCTGCCGCCTGGTGCGTGCCCGCGGGGCGGCGGCGGCGGTGGCGGTGCTGCCCCGGGGCCCATCTCGGCGGCGGTGGAGGCCCCTGAGGAACAGAAGTGAGGGGAGGCGCGGCGGTGCCGCCGCCAGCGCGGAACGCGCTTTGTTCCGCAGGTGGTGGCTGCCGTGGTGGGGCGCACCTGGGGCTTCGTTCTCTAGGGGCGCGGGTGGCGGCCCTGCGGCAGGTGGAGAGCCGCTTCCTGACCCAGGGGCGCTCCTAGGCGATGGTACAGCTCACCACGGGAGCTTGGCGTTGTCTCCGAGGGTGCAGAGGAATCCATCGAACGCTGGAGAAGCCGTGTGGTTGGTTGGGCAAATCAGGCATAAATAGCACGTAGGAAAGAAGTGATAGATAAAGCATAAACCGTTACTAGGAAAGGGAAGAATTACTCTCCTTAGAGATTTTTACTTAGCACATACCTGCAAAAGACACAAGTGTGCAAAGGACACGGTCAAGGCCAGTTGTGCAGGCTGCCACAGGTGGTGCGCAGCCTGCCGTAGTACCTGCATGTATTACTGCCAGGACTTGTGTAAAACATGGGCACAGCCAGTCCTGGCCCTTTTCTTACCCACAGTCAGTATGGCCTAAAGTTCGCAAAAGCACACATGAATTCACAGATCCCCAGAGTACCAGCACACCCCTTCTGTTTATGTGATAACCCTGCCCCATATCCGGAGACATTTTACTCATTCCCACGCACCAGCTGGTCCTGCTTCCTGCTCAAGAGCAAACACATGCTCTGGCACTTCCCAACAGGCACTCCACTCCCTAAGATCTCCTCAGGTAGCAGCATTGACCTATCCTTCATGACCTGCCTGGACCCAGGGCCTGCTTCTCACCAGGTAGCCCACCTTGAAGTTTCTTCTGGAGTTACATCCCTGCCCCCAGTACTTTTCCCTGGTGTTCAGTGCAGATGTAACCTCTCTTGTGTCCACAGCAGGCAGCACCAGGCATGTGGGCTGTGACCTGCAATCCTGCTTTGTGTGTGGGTGCCAAGACTCACTCATTTTACTTGCCTCAGTTCCCCAGTAGGTGCATCTGGGGCACACATACCCATCCTGCCCCAGTGGCTGGAGCTGAGATCCTCACTGTCACCTGCATCCTTTGCTGGCATCAGGACCCTTACCCACTCCCATTGCTGGCATGATAGGAGGGATTTGTATTCCGAATAGTTGTACTCTGTCAACTTCCTAAATGCTGAGTGCATGTGTCAGCTCTTAGGCAGGGTGGGATCCCCTTGGACAGTTCCTCTCTGGATCATGGAAATATAAAGGTATACTTGAAAGGCATTCCAGGCTCTTAACAGAGGTTTATAATTTCTGAGCTGAAAAGAAGCAATTCTGGAAGTAAAATGGATCTGGTTTGAGGTGCTGGTTTTCTACACAACTGTGAAGAGCAGAACTCATGTGGCTCCTCTGCCACTGCCCACACAGATTGGCAGCACCTCATCCCACAGACCTCTTGAAGCTCGGGAACCACCTTCACTTGGGGAGCCTGGCCCTCGTTCCTCTGCCATCAGGTCCTCTGGGGTCCCTTGGTCAGCAGCAGGAATTTTCCCTGCCAGCAGTTTTGGGGTTATAAGAGTGTGGAGAGGTCTCACGTCTTCCTGAGCAGCAGCCACAGCACTGGCAGTGCCCATGCTGTTGTTGACAGTGGTATCCGCAGTCCCTGATCAGTGACAACCCCCAGCCCTCCTTCTGGTATGCCCTGGCACCACAGACAATGCCCCCTCAGGCACAGCAGCAACAGCTCCTGTGGGAAAGGAGGTCACGGGGAGGTTCAGACTGTTCAGTCCCTGGGTTTGTTTAGCATCTCCCATCTTAGCTGCATCACCCTGCAAATACATGAAAATTGTCATAGACCCATAGCAGTGCTCCTCCAAAGGTTTCTGTGCTGACAGGCTCTCTGCGTCTCTGCTGACTTTCTCTGAGCCAAAGCTGACTGGCTGGATCATTCTTCACTGTCCCCACTATAAGAGCTCAGCTTCAGTGAGTTGTTATCCTCACTGTGGTGTTGAAGCCTTCGCCAGCTTGCAGTTATCCGCTCCTTTCCCTGGCTATCTGGGAATCCCCAGCAGCATGGCACCAAGAGCAGGGGCTAGAAATAGTCTCTGACCACTGGCCTGCCCCAGGCTGGGTCCTCTTTACTGTTATCTTCTCAACCTTTGTTTCAGGTTCCACCATTGGCAGGCACCTGGAGCTGCACATCGGTAGGTATTAGTCAGTTCAGGGTTTCAGCCTGCTCTGCTGCAAACCTTCCAAGTGTCACTTTGCAGCCAGCTCGATGGAAATCTCTCTGTTGCGGCTTAATTCCCTCTGGGCAGCGTTTGTGATCACATGCTTTACTTCCGAGCTGCCACGAGATGGCAAAATACTCTCCGGCATCCCCTCCTAGCTGGCTTGCCTGCACCGCAGGCTGGGGCCGTGCAACAGCAGCTGAATTTCTCTCCCTTCATCTTAGCTGCTGCTCGGTGTGCGTGCTCGGGGATGCTTCTGCAAAAATCTCCGGAGCACCAAGGCCTGTCCGTTTTCTCTTGTTCCTGAAGTTCAAGGCAGAGACTATGACTACTCACAGGAGAGATAAACACTTTATAATGTCCCTGCTGATGACAAGGACCTTGCACAGTGACAGCAAGAGGGCAGAAGGAGACCTTCCTATTTTTATGACATGGCCCTTAGCTAACAGAAACCTGCGTGATGTTCCTGTGTGTAATAAAAGAACTGAGAGACACACTCAAGAGTTTTTTCTTCTCTACCCTGTCTTGACTATTCTCTGTATCCTCTCTCCTCTACTGCTGTCACAGCTCAATGCTAGAGTAAATGTCAAGGGTCCTAGAAACATCTTCAGCTCCACATCCTGATGCTGACCTGAAGTCATGCCAGCATGGTGGCAGAAGCAAGAAGCCCCCTTAACCTCCTCCATAACACGGAAATGGGATTAAAGGCCCCATAGAAATTTAGAAAATATCTCCTTCTAGTCTTGCGGGAAGGTGCTGGTTTTGGCTGGTGTAGAGATAATTTTCTTCACACTATGAGGCTGTGATTTGAATTTGTGCGGAAAACAGGGCTGATAACATAGGGATGGGTTTTTTTCAGCTGAACCAAGGCCTTCGCTGCTCCTCACCCACACCACCAGTGAGGACACTGGGGTTGTACAAGGAATTGTGAAGGGACACAGCTGGGACAGCTGACCCCAAATGACCCAAGGGATATCCCATATCATATGGTGCCATGCTTAGCATATAAATCTGGGGGAAGAAGAAGGAAGGTGAGGAAGTTCAGAGTCGGGCATTTGTATTCCCAAGTCATCCTTACACGTGATGGGGCCCTGCTGTCCTGGAGATGAGTGAACACCTGCCTGCCTATGGGAAGCAATGAATGAACTCCTTGTTTTGCTTTGCTTCTCTGTGTGACTTTTACTTTCCCTATTAAACTGTTTTTATCTCAACCCATGAGTTTCTTCACCTTTACCCTTCCAATTATCTTCCCCATCCCACCACAGGGGAGTGAGCGAGTAGTTATGGGGTGCTTAGTTGCTGGCTGGGGTTAAACCACAACAATCCTCCTTTGGACCCAACGTGGGGCTCAAAAAACTCAGATTATGACAGGCTGGATTGGAATGTGCTAGATGAAACTTTCAGCTCTTACGGCTGTTTAATTATTAATCAGCAGGCTCCAGTGCTTGCCGACAGGGTTCACTGGCCTGACTGTGTATTGCAATTCAGTGCTTGTTGGTGGCTGTTTGCTGTAGTGCTGTGCTTCTTATCACCTCACTCTGCTGTGCCTGGGAACGTTTTGATAACAGCGACGATGCGCCTGGGCTGGCAGGTGGCCAGGGCAGTGCTGCTGTCTGCTGCTGTGCTGGACAGGCTGGAATTCCAGGGTGAACTTGAGTCAAAGGGACTGTGACCTGTGGATGAGTCCACAATGCAGGGGACGAGTGTGAGAAGTCCTTCCCCTGAAGAAGGAGGGGAAGAGGTGGTCCAGGTAATGAAGCAGAGATTCCCCTGCAGCCCACGGTGAAGCCATGGTCAGGCAGGCTGTTCCTCTGCATCCCATGGAGGTCCATGGTGAACCCTGTAATTGCTATAGCAGGAACCCCTTGTTGCTAGCCAGACTAGAAGCAAGGTGAGGAGTTCATTACACTATTAAACCCTTCAATCTGGCACAAAATGCCCAGGGGTGGAGATTTTAATGGATGTGCCTTTAAATTGTTGTAACCCATTTATGAGTTTCGCTTACAGGAGTTACTGTGATAGGAACCACACGAGCCAGTGGAGGACAAGTCTTACAATAAGTAGTGCAAATGCAGCAGTGACTTGACCTGAGCTGGCTCTAGGCCACAGTACCACACCACACCACATCACTTCTCCTCTCCTGTCCTGAGTGACCCGCAGAACAGACAGAGCCGCAGCTCACGGGCCCTGAAATGAATTCAGCTGACATATGTTGTATTTTATGGACATTTGATGGGCTTTTGCAGGGGGTGCCCATAGACTAAGGGAATTATATCTGTATTATATCAAAGGATGGAGAGGAGATGGAGGGTGTCAATGAGATTCTATTAAATCATGTAGGACTACAGCATGATGTAAATAGTATGAAGTAAGGAGTAGAGAATGTACTGGGTTTGGCTGGGGTAATTTTCTTCACAGTGGCCAGTATGGGGCTGTGTTTTGGATTTGCACTGAAAACAATGATAATAATATAAAGCACTTTCTGTTACTGCTGAGAAGGGCTTCCACAGAGCCAAGGCCTTTGTTGCTCCTCACCTACACCACCAGGGAGGAGGCTGGGAGTACACAAGGAGTTGGGAGAAAAAGGGACACTGCCAGGACAGTTGGCCTTGGTGGACTCAAGGGATATCCCACACCTATGGCATCATGCTCAATATATAAAGCTGGGTGAAGAAGGAAGCAAGAGGGAGGGTATTTATCTTCTGAAGTCACTGTTATGTGTGATGGAACCCTGCTTTCTTGGAGATGGCTGAACACCTGCCTGCCTATGGGAAGTGGTGAAGGAATTCTTTGGTTTGTTTTGCTTTGCTTGTGTGTGTGTGTCTTCTGCTTTACCTATTAAGCTGTTATTATATCAGCCCATAAGGTTTTTCACTTCTGACTCTTCTGATTTTCTCCCTGATCCTGCTGGAGGTGTGAGCAAGCAGCTGCGTAGTATTTAGTTGCCTGCTGGGCTTAAACCACATCTATGAATTTTTAAAGACAGTTGTCTCATTTTTTAATACACTGATCTACCTCTCTCTGAAAAAGCTGTCTATGAAGCTGCTCACTGACAGTGTTATATATTCCACCTCTCCTTCTTTTTCAAACTCTCTGTTCAGCTTCTGCTCAGGTGCTTGCTCATAGAAGTCAAGAAGCACATAGAAACCTCCTCGACCTGCTTCTGGGATTTAATGAGCAGGGCTTTGTCTCAGTGTTCAGCATCCACTGTCTTCTCCTCACCCAAGAAGATGCAGTTCAGAGCAGAAAGCCTGTGTTTCCTGTCACATTCAAAATGATACAGCAAATAACTATGTTTAGGCAGCATTACCCATTCGGATGACATCACCAGAGATGGCTAAAGTAATATATGCATAATGCTGATGAAATCTCCCTCAGATCTTTATTTCTTTTTAATCCTTTTTAATAAAGCATAGCTTATATATCAGAGCAAGACTGGTTTATTAGTCTTGAAGTGGTTTGTTTGTTTAGGTTTCAGGGGGTTTGTTTGGAAAAATTGTGATCAGCATGCTTTTGATTAGCATAGGTAAGAGGACTTTTGTTTAATGAAATGATTAGTTGATTCACCCAGGTATGCAGCCACACTAACAGCTGCTTCAATGAAGACAAAAGATTCTCCTTCAAATACAACCTTATATCATTAACATGAAGCAGTACCCATGGATACATGTTAATTATCAGGTTAATAAGAATATGTAAGGACAGCTAAACCTGGTGCCAGCAAAAGTTATGGAACAGATTTTCTTGAGTGTGCTCCCATGGCATGTACAGGACAAACAGGGGATTAGGCCCAGCCAGCATGGGTTTAGGAAAAGCAAGTCTTATTTGATTAGCTTAATCTCCTTCTGTGACAAAGTGACCCATCTGGAGCATGAGGGAAAGGCTGTGGATTTGTCTACCTGGACTTCAGGAAAGCCTTCAACACCATCTCCCTTAGCATACTCTGGGAAAAGCTGGCAGCCCACAGCTTGGACAAGCACATCTTTGCTAGGTTAAGAACTGGCTGGATAGTAGAGCCCAGAGAGTGGAGGTGCATGGTGCTGCATCCAGGTGGCAGCTGGTCACCAGTGGTGTTCCCCAGGGACCAGTGCTGGGTCCAGCCCTGTTTAACATCTTTATTGATGATCTGAGTGACAAGATCAAATGTATCCTCAGCCACTTTGCAAATGACACCAAGTTGATCTGCTGGAGGGCAGGAAGACTCTGCAGAGAGATCTGGACAGCCTGGATCCATGGGCAAAGGCCAAATGTGTGAGGATAAGCAAGGCCAAGTGCCAGGTCCTGCACTTGGGTCACGACAACTCCATGCAGAGCTGCAGGCTGGGGAAGGAGTGGCTGGAAATCAGCCCAGAGGTAAAGGATCTGGAACTGCTGGTTGAGAGCGGCTGAAGGTGAGCCATATGTGTCCAATGTGGCCAAGAAGGCCAATGGCATCCTGGCCTGTACCAGCAAGTGTGGCCAGCAGGACCAGGACAGTGACCATCTCTCTGTATTTGATGAGTCCACACCTCAAGTCCTGTGTCCAGTTCTGGGCCTCTCACTACAAGAAATACACGGAGATGCTGAAGTGTGTCCAGAGAAGGGCAACGGAGCTGGTGGAGGGCGTATAGAGTAAATTCTATAGGAGAGGCTGAGGGAGCTGTGATTTTTAGCCTGAAGAAAAGGAGGCTCAGGGGTGACCTTATCATCCTCTACAAGTACCTGAAAGAGAGGATCAGCCTGTTTTCCCAGGCAGCTGCTGATGGGAGGCGAGGTCATAGCCTCAAGTTGTGCCAGGGGAGGTCCATGTTGGACATCAGGATGGATTTCTTCACTGAAAAGATAGTCAGGCATCAGAACAAGGTGCCCAGAGAAGTGCTGGAATCACCATCCCTGGAAGCATTCAAGAAATGACTGGATGTGGCAGTTAGAGTAATGGTCTAAATGCCAGGGTGGTGATTGATCAAAGGTTGCACTTGATGATCTTGAAGGTCTTTTCCAGCCCTAATGATTCTATGATTAATGTTGTAGCTGAATTATTTAACGAAGGCTATTGAAAATGAGCAAAAACAAGAAACAAAATCATTAGTCAGGCCTCTCTGGGCTAAATACAGCTTTAAATCACTTTAATATACGATGATAATCAATTTCTCACAAGTTACACCACCCAGAAAGCTCAAACATAATTGCTTCATTCCTACATCACACGCTGTTTGAAAATGGAGGAATTGTGCCATTTGAAACTAGAGCCCTAATAGAGCCTTCTGCCTTCTTAAAAATTAGGATGTGCTTTCATTATCCTCTTTATTATTTAGGCAATACCATGTGTAACCTAAAGGCTATATAAATACAGATTTTGGTAAACAAACACAAGCTCACAGTAAATGGAAACCATACAATCTCTTGAAATCCCAAGATGACCAGGCAAAAAATGCATATAAAACCTAAACACGGTACTTCAGACTACAAGTAGCTCCCACGTCACCACAGACCAAGAAGCAAAAGCTACAACTTCTGCGGTGAAAGAGCAAAAAAGATGTATTTGTGGTATGAGCCAGAGAAGAATAAGGGTTTGAGAGACACACAGGAAAGCAGGATTCAACACTGAGTCCAAAGGACATATCAGCAGGTGATATGTCAGGAGACCCTGTTCAATGATATTGCAAATGCTTTGTCATTAGAAATACTGAACAGACCTGGAACTGGCTTTTCTGCCTTGTTGTGCTGCCAGATATCTGCTGTAAGAGTTTGGACAGATGGGTTTCATTTCCCTATCTGCAAACACAGACAGAGAGTTTTCTTGATGCATTGCCACTTCAGATCTCCTCGACTGTTTTTTGCTGCCGTCTTCCATCCGTCATCTCATGCTATGACCACTTCAAACGATTCTGTGTTTCCAAACAGAAGTCGATACTACAGGACCTTCACTCGCCGACAGAGGCTCGGCAAAGCTGTGTTAACACATGAAGGCAAGCAACCAAGAAGCAGAAGTGCACAAGGCCCTTGTGGAAGCTAGACGGCAGTGTTGGCACATGCTCTAAGGCACAGGCAAGGTGCTGCTTAGGGTTTGCACAGCGGGCTTTTGCACAGCGGGCTTTAACTGCGGAAACTCCGTTTACTGGAATCGGGTTTCCACCTCCCGTTTTTGTCATCTGAAGGAAAAATGGTTTAGCACTTCTGAAACTTCGGCCTCAAAAACAACAACCACAAAAGGGGTGCTCAGGGCATAGGGCAAAGCAACAGCCAAAAAGTCTCAAGTGAAGTTCCCAAAGCAGTAAGAACACACCATTTTCCTTAATAGTAAAAGGTGTTTTCTCCCTTTAATTCAAATTTCTGCATGTCAGTAGATGATCCAGTTGAACAGTGACACACCACTAAATGAGCTTGTCACCAGGAGGAAGTTACAGTTTTTGAAATGGCTCTTTACATTTAAATGAAAGAGAGGTGGAGGCCTCTGCCACAAACACTGGAAGAGACAAATGGTTAAAAAGATAAAGACCTTCAAAGACCATATGTTGCCCCAAGCAGCTGTTAATCAATTTTACTGTGGTTCAGTGAGTCTGCCTTGCTTTAATGGTTCATTTGGCAAGTTGTTGCTGCAGCGATTTCTAATAATAATAATGTCATAATAATCTTTTAACCAGGTACAGCTGTATGGCTATTCAGGATTGCTCTAAAAGTGATTTCTGAACTTAGTGAGATGGAAAAGCATAGACAGCAAGTTCCTTTAGTTCCTCTCTCTGTGGCACACATCACACTTAAGAACAGAAGGACAACAGTCACTCTAAGGAAGAGGAGAAGGCATTTTCTTCCACTCATTTTGAAATAACTGCAGCAGCTAAGAGCACAACATGGCCAGCAGATAAAGACAGCATTTACTTTGTTCACACTACGTATGTTACTGATTACAGTCAGTAAGACAACATATTTTTACTCAACACACTATTTTTTGGTAGAGTGGTTTTCATAGTTCTCCATTGCAAATGATGTAAGTGATATTTCGACTGTATCCTTATTCGAGTAGCAAAGTAATCAAAATTACTAAAATGATGAACTGCAATTAAGACTATATAATTGGTTTTTATCATGAACCAAAAGCTCAGTGTCAGCAGTGGAGGACAAAAGGAAAAAAAAAATAAACCCAAACAAGAGAAATAATTTGCTGGTTATGCAGCTTGATAATCATATCTTATCTTTTTCCATCAGCTGCAGTCATCCTGCTGTCACTCCACATTGCTACAAAGGCTCACAAACACAGGAAAACACACTCGGTGTTCTCTGTTGTCATTTTTCAAACCGTGGGTGGACAATACACTTTACAGCAGGTAGAAGTGCCTATTGCAAGAAGGAGAAATTCCTAGCACAGTCTCCTTTTCAATTCCTTCCCCTTTTCCTTTCTTTAGGAGATTAAATCCAAAATCCATACAAATTACTCACCTGACTTGGGGCAAATAATCCTATCAATGTAAATAGAAGCATGCAATTTTAAAAATTATGCTCTGTGTAAACATCTGCAGTCGGCTTCAGCTCCGTGGCAGACATGAAGCTTCCTACAGCAGTGATAGTTGTTCCCAGTGATTTCAAGGTAACTATAAAAAAGCATGTGCTGAACTTCCATGTTCAGAACGTAAAGCCAATTAATTCAGTTTCAGCTACAAACAAGCACCAAACTAAAATCCTTGCAGGGCTGCTATTCATTATTCAGTATTTCTGTATCACTATGTGGTACCTTCTAAATCATAAATTCACATACCTGAGAGGGACCAATCTAATTTTTTAATTAGGCCTCAACATGTGTTATACATGAGGTGAAGGATTCCTATAGGGACTGTACACGTGTTGGGAGGTTTCGCCTGACAGTCGATCAGGGCAGAGAAGGCTTCCACGATCCGGCTGCAAGCGACCTCCACTTGCTGGTGGGGCAGATGCCTGGATGCCCGGCAAAAAATGCCCAGGAAATCGGGCTGTGGGAGCAGCCTTAACACATAAAAGCACTTCACTGCAACACAACCAGCGCCATTCTGCTTTGGGTTTCTTGGAGGGACCCGGGGCTCGCCCAGCTTGGCCCTTCTCCCCGCCTCGTCTTTCCCTCCCTGCGGTCCGGCTTCCCCGTCCGCGCCTGTCCTGCCGTGCTCCGCTGTTCCCGAGGCCGCGACAGCCTGGTGCTCCGCCGTTCCCCCCGACGGAGCGGACGCTGCCCGCAGCCCCAGCCCGCAGCCGTCGTTCGCCGACGCCGGAGACGCTGCTGCCGCCGCTTGGAAATCGCGCCGAGCCGTGCGGGATCGCCGCAGCTCGCAGCTGCCAGGCTCCATCTGCCGAGTTCACGCTAACCGGGCGCCCAGGGCACAGCGGTAACGATCTGTCCCTGTCTTCTGTTTCTCTCTCTGTCTCTCTTTTTCCCTCTCTGCTCTCTCTTCTATCCCGCTTCGGTAGGAACGCTTGTCTTCCTTTACCAATAAACAGTTCGCAGATATAATATTGCTGCGTTTGCATTTTATTTTCATCCGAGCAATCTATGAAAAAGAATCCTCTCTGACTCCCCTTTTTACAGCTGGACAGGACATTAATATAACCTGTTTGCAGGATCATACTACAGGGATGATATTTACCCAAGTACCGTATGTCTCCAAGAAGGGCTCATATTGTAACATACAGTATGGCACACAAAAGGGGATGCCAAGGTCTTGACAGCATGGAGAGTTCAGATGGTCTCTCCATGAAGCTAACCTGCTTCCAACTGGATTTTTATTATATTATTTGCATTCCAAAGGCTTGTGGACTACATTTTACGTGAAATTTGCAGCTGAATGTGTTTGCTCATTATCATCTCATCACCTGTCACAAAAAGAAAGCCCATGACTTTAAATCAACAACCGCTGCCTTGGTAAGGCTGGGCTCTCTTCTCCGCAGAGTCGCTCTTTGGGTGTTCTACCACAAGAGAACTAAACTAAGCAATGTTAACATTTCAGTCCTTGTTTCCATTCCTGGGCTGATAGATGGCACCTATTAGGAGTTACCTATTCAAAAGGTAGTTAATTAAGCTAATATGCCTGTCTTAAGGCAATGCGACATAGGGCCATAGCCTACAGATCTTATTTACTGCAACCAGAAGGGTTTTGCCTCAGAAAAGAATGGAGGGATTTAGCCTAGTGTCAGACAAAGGTGTCAGCAATAAACCCCTCGTCAAATAACTGCAGTTCATTAGGCTTGATCTCAGGTTTCAAGGAGGTCTGTCAGAACTGTTGTTAGAGCCATGTGTAAATGTAACACTGAGATAGCCAAATTTTTGTGGGAGTGCAAAAGATAGCATACACCCCATGAAGTTTACAGTCTTATGCAGAACTGCTGCAAAAAGAACAAGTGAGGGGAAATACATTTGTGCCTGTTTCCCTGGGCAGAATCTGAGGAGATGAGCTGGTAAGAAAGGCAAGGTGAGAGTGATTGACCACAGTCCTCCTGTGATGACACAGCATCTCCCAAGCCAGACAGAGTTTTAAAGAGCCTTTAAAAACACAGCTAACATATAGTTTTTATTAAAGACTTTTGAAACTGTACTGAAACACAGCCACAGCTGTGTTGGGAGGTGTGGGCTACAAATGGATGACAGTGGAGGACTGTGCAGATTAACAGAAAATAAAACCAACCCGTGGTGTCACAGTGCATTATCCCAGATTAAAAGCCAATGAGTCTGATATTTAAAAATCTGAGCAAGATGGACAGTGGACAAGCCTGGTCTGAGGGGTAGGATAGGAAGGGAGTTCCACTGGGCAGGCAATGGCAAACTGCCCTCTTCAAGATGAAGCAAGTCAGCAGAGGGGGGTATTTTTCCATCCCCCTTAGCCTGTCCAGTACAAGTGACCACATGGGGACATCAGCCACTCATAGATGATTGATTTGTATTTTTCTTGACAGATGGTTTCTTTCCGAATGGTCTATTTATTTTGGCTTCCAGGAAAATAAATCCAGTACAAAACCAAACAACAAAAAACCAAACTTGCAATAGGGAATTTTGGTTTTGGATGAAAAGAAATGTTTTACAATAAATAGTAGGACAGACCTACAAATTTCTATTCCAGATACAATGGGATATATTAATATGTATATGGACAAAGTATTAGGACATATGTATTATATGTATTAGGACACAGTCTGTGTACAAATATCTAATTTAATATTCTTTATAAAGTGATTGTATCTCAAATCACTAACTTTACATTTGAATGGATAGTAAAGATGATTTGCGATTTCTTGAACTATTAAAAGCTCAGAAAACCACAATTCTTAAGACAGATGTCAGTAGACTAGAATAAACTGGATGTGTTTTCTGTGCAAGATTCACCCACAGACAGTCTATGAGCAAGTCAATACCACTATCAATTTTTCTTAATTAGGAGGCCTTTACCCATGAGGAAGAAAGAAACATAACTACATCTCAAAACTACTTCGCTCATGCTTCAGCCTGTTGTTGGCCAATTTATCTTTTTCAGCCACAGTTCTAAATGGCTTCTGGGAAAAGAGCTCATTTGAAGAGTACATACTTCCAGTTTTGGAAGCAATTGTAAAGATAGCTTAGTAGGATTCTTATTAATAAGCATATGTTCTTTTATTGCTTCCTCAGGGTCAAGCATAACTCACCTATGTTGTTTTTTGCTATTTAAGTCAGATAATGAAACTGTAAGTGATGCTTTAGAAATCTGTATAAAACTTCTGTGCTGAATTAAATGGGCAATGTCAGTTGCCACATAGAACTGAGTTACTATTAGTTTTAGAAGACAGGAAGCTGTGCCTGCAGCCCACTGATAATTTACGTTTTCACAGACATATTTTTCACTAAAAGAAATGCTTCTTTCCCTGCTGTGTTGTGTGAAAAGCCCAAATGAAAAAAAAAATAAAAATTGATGGTATGCATGTGAATATAGAGAGCTGTCAAAATTAAATCAGGCACACCCCCCATCCCTCCCACGGGACAAAATGCAAAGTAGAGATTTCTGAAACCACTTGCCCTTTAGAAAACAAGGCCATATCCACCAAAGTAAAGTTTGACTCTCTTTCCTGACACAATCAGCTCAGCAGACGCAAAGTCATGCGTTTGAAAAAAAGGTAGAAAAACGACTATTTCTCCCTTTGCTACATTTATAGTAAGTCTAAGCACAACTTGCCACAAGCTGAAAATTAAAAACTCAAATTGAAGTCAGGTTTTTACTAAGTTCACACAATGTTCCTTTGAAAATAGTAAAGTAAAAGTTTTGAAGTGCAAGTTAAGAAAGACAGAGGCAACAGACTCTTACTCTACAGTGTAAAAACTGTACTTTGATGTTATTGAAAGCCTTGAATGAGGCCTTCAAGCAGCATAAAGAACTAACACAAAATTAAAAGCCAGGAGGTAACACCTATTTTATATTCCATATTTACAAATCTGTAATTATTTTAAGGACTTCATTCGCCTCTCATGCCTGCATGGATAAGTTGAATTACTCTCATATGAAATTGATTAGGCCAACATAGGAGAACCTAGACCGACATTGTGTCTGAACAGCCATCCAAGAACTAGATATCTAAGATGCTTAAATTGGCCAACTAGGTTTTCATCCTAGGCCATCTAGTTTTTGCTGAAAGATTGGTGTCTTGTTTTCATCCAAGCCAGCTGAGTCAAACACAATGCTTTTTTCTCAAATGTCTTCTGAGTGTCTTAAAAATGTGAATCAGGCATAAATCACCAAGGCACTTAATGCCTGCATGAGAGTACAAACATCTAAGGGTAAGAGCTGTAAGGGTTTTTGCTACACCAGAACAACACTAACTCCAAAATATATCAGTGACTTCAGCTTAAGCAGTTTCAGGTGGGAAAATATATGTAACCACTGCCTGAATTTGGGACATTATCTGTACTTTTTCTCCCTGAAAGTGCCCAGCCTTGCACATACAAAAGCTGTTTGTGACAGGCAAAGATCACGGACTTCTTGCATCGACTTGGTGTGGAGGTTTTGTCTTCTGAAGCAAAAGCTTTTATCAAAAATGTTACCTGAATGAATGGATTTTTCATAAGGAGCATATGGCAGAGAGATGCCACAGGGATGATGCATCCTCAAAGCCAATAAGATTCTCCTGAGCATCTCGTCTGTTTGCTGCTCTTCATCTTTCCATGGCTTCCAAAATGTGCAAAACTAACCTAATTAAACTTAAACCAGGGCTTTTTTAAAACAGAATGAAGAGGAAGAGAACAACGTGGAATTAACCTCTGCATGGAGTGAGAGTAGAGACATTTTTACTGTTCGTGTATAATGCATTTTGATTTTCAGAAAACCATGTGGCATGTGAAGTATAACCAGGAAGTTCTCTCTACAGCTTCTTGACTTGTTTCTGGTGCCTCACCGTAAGAGTTTTGCATCACTTACATACTTTATATCCTCCTACTGATCTTGAAAATAGCAACTTGCAACAAAGCTGTCTAAATGCTTCAAAATGATCAGGTGAGTTTCAGTGAAAAAGTTCCCAATTACTTACAGTGAGAACAAGGTTAGAAAGGATCAAGAAGGTATTTTTTAGGACTAACAAAGCCCAGCATAATCCAAGACACTTCAACTACCTACACAAGTGTATATTATAAAATATGTTCCATTTCCTGGACAGAGTCTTAACTGACAGTGGAAAAATCAACACCCTTGCTTTTTTCCCCCGCTTTCATCAGGGTCTTTTGATGCTACAGTGGGACTGCAAGTCGAACAGAAAGGCATATTCTTAGCTTTTAAGTCTCATCTCATACCTTTCTTTCCCAACACTGACTCTGGATCACTCCACTCCCAAATCCTCCAGTGCAAACAAGAAGTTCCGTGTTGGCTTTTCCTGTGTCAGGACAGAGCTAACATAAGAAGGAAATGTCAGGAATGCTTATCTGGGGGTGAACGGCATTTCCCATTAACCATTCATAAGGGAAAGCTGGCATGGGAATTATGTATCTAAATAAAATGTGTGAGGACACAAGAGTGAGGAAATAGGCAAACTTCATGTGAGGTAGGGTTTTCTGCTCTGTTTTTTCAACCCAGAGAAGATCAATACTGTAACAAACTTTGATTTTGTTTGCCCTGAACACTGGGCAGCATCGCCTAACATCCTCATGAATTAAAGAATTAATAAAATAGTATTTAAACAGCAGGTAGAACCACACCTCTGCCTTTAGAAAAGATGCTTTCCAATGGCTTAGCCTTGCTTGCTGAGCTGATGTTCCAGGCTGCACTGTCTGCCAGACTAGGCAACTTGATTTCGAACAATGAGATCCAGTCACGCAGTGAGGAGATTAACTCACATCCGTTATAACACTTTTTGAGGCTACTCATTAAATCAGTCTGACTGTGAAGTCCAGCACACCTGATGGCATTAATCTAGTGCCTCATCCTGGCCCTGAGGTTATCAGTGGACAGCTGTAATTACAATTGATTGAAAAGACATTTTCACAGAGGAGTTTCTGTTTCCTGGAATTAAGGCATTTCTGAATATTTTTTCTGTGTTGCCCAGTCAAGTCATTCCAATCTTATTATATCCAAGCAGGCATATGCAGCTTTTTAGTAACTTGAAATCAAGGTATGAAATTGGTAATATTCTGATGACAGGCAAGCTCTAAAGTTAAGCTCTACAGACAAGCTCACGTGGCATCGTATCTATCCTCTACAACTTCCTACATCCTCCC